>JACXGJ010010645.1:0-21446 GCA_016801105.1 Esox niger
TGGAAAACCTTTATATCCCAGACAATTATTTTTTGTAAGATGCAAAGATTTCCTCACTAGTTATCTTTTATGAAGCCCTCGAATCAAACGTGTGAGTAATTCCAGATTTACCTTTGACCTTCAAGATTCTGGGATTGTTTTTAGTCCTAAACCCATAACTCTTGGGGCCACACGATGACCATTCTGTGATATGATCACCATCTTCAAGTTCATCTGTTAATCCTCCCAAATAATTGATCAGAAGCGGCTTCCTTTCACCCCGCTTGCTCACATAAACTTAAAAATCTGTGTCGTGGAATAAAACTCTCCTCTGTAGCTGTTCCATAAGATTGTACAATTCAAGACGACTGTAAACTGTCGTGAAAGCCGCAATGAATCCATTGACGTTTCCGGGACATCTAAGGTACCAGAGAAACCTCCTGATTAAAAATTAAAAAATGAGACATTTCTAAACGGTTTGAAAAAATTAACTTTGTAAATTGCTGTGCTTCTCTAACAACGGAAGTTGTCAGCAAATAGCTTCTCTGATTAAAGTTTCCCCACAAATTGTTAAAAAAAAGTTTTGAAACTCTTAGCCTTATTGACTCAAATTATTTCAGGATCCAAATGAATGCCCTCTATCATAATAATCCTAAATGGACTTGTCTCTGCTCTCTAGATCGGTGGCTGATACAGGATAACCCGAAGCCACCTGCTTGCCTCTCAGGAAAGTCTTGATATAGCTTACTGCTATATCAAGACTTTCATTATGAAACTCATTATGAATGATTTCAGGGTGACCCAGAGGAGAGGGGTATTTGCTCATGACATGAGGATAAAGGGATGTAAAGTCACTGTAATCTATTGTTTCTTCCTCTTGGGTTAACTGCCTTAAAGTTAAAGCATTGGTGTGACCTTCAAATAATGCATCTCTGGGTTCCAGGGGCTCTGGCATGCCAAAAGTATCGATAAAAGCTTGAACCTGAAGGTCAGACCTTTTCAAGTGAGCCCACTCGTGTTACCACAAAACCATCACTTTCAGACCATATTTATTGGCCTGTTAGGATTCCTGTTTGTCTTCGACCTAGATACATGTCACCAGCTCTCTTGGGTTAAAGCACACATTTCCTGTGGCAAAAAGCAGGATGTACATCTGTGAAAATCTTATTCAAAAGCTGTCTTGACACTGTCGATGACTGCATAACCTTCTACATGATAAGGTACAAACTTTTTTCACCCCCATTCAAGGCATGCTGAATAAAGATGTTTTTTCTCTCAGCCAGGTACTCCAACCATTGGATGGAACCACTAGGGTATGATTTATACTCCCTTTTATCAGGTGAGAGAATGGCTAAAGATTCCTCTCATTAAATCAGTACGATAGATTTTCATGCATGCCAATGCAATAGTTATAAAACTCATTGGATTATCGCCTGCGACATTGATTACTTACATTGATTAAAACCAAAATCATACCATGTCATAAATGTTTCTCTTTGATCTTCATCTGATCAGCTCCATACATTTCAGGGCAGGGGTAAGGGCCGATGTAATTGAGATTCTCCTCAGAGCTGAAAAAAAGCGGAAACCAACCTTTAACAGCTGTTTCAAAACCAAGAGCATCGGGCATTTGAGAGTTTAATGGGAAGAAAGCTAAGACTGTCCATATATCGTTGATCAAATGCGGTATCTATAAAACACAACACCTTGCTTCCTTGTGTTATAAGAGTAGGAGTTACGCCTTGCATTATCAAGGGGTTTAAAAGAAGGTAGGAATCATAACCTCTAGGATTATGGGCTATGAAAGGGTATTTCTATATTTGTTTTTCCGCAAGTGTTTTAAAAAGATCATGGCACAATCCTGTCCCTTAGCCGTCCATGTTTTACCATCGAAGGTCATGCTTGACACATACAGGTATGTGTAAACCTGTTGAGTCATTCTGTCAGGTTTCATAGTCATAAAATACGTTTTTTTACGAGGGCTTCTCTTGATTCATAGTTTGAATATAACATTTGTGGACCTTCTCAAATACACCAACGCCATCCAAAAGCCCTTTACATATTGGACAACATTTTCTGCTACATTTGTGTAGTTCAGGGATATACATTTTTAGACTGTTATTGACATGGCACGAGGGACATCTCTTATTGATGTCACACCAGTTGGCAAAATAGATGCCACAGGATGCCATAAGGCCAACTTGTGTTTTTCATAGCAGTAAGCTGACATGTACGGTTACAGTCATAACACTTTGTGAGCTGCGTAAAACCAGTATGGCATGACAGACAGATGTAGGCTACACCCAAGAATGCCTTAATGTTCTAAATACCATAGTAATGATGGCATTTGTGGATGAGGGTGTAAGGTGTTTTGGAATTTCAAGATGGCTGAATCATCCCTACTATGATTGAGAACAACCACTTTGATGTCGAGTTAGCTCTTAAATTTACCAATATCTGAAAACACTATAGTTTCATAAAAGGACAAGCCCTCTGAAATTCAGGAGCTATCTTTAGTCCTTCTATATCACTTATTCCCGGATTCAATAAATGCGCTAGACAAATGGCAAAACATAATTTGTTGTTTGGATTCTGAGGAATAATAAGATATTCCTTTTTGTTGTTAATTATTTTGGATTTCAAAAGATTTTCAGCCTTCCTCCTCTGTCTGCCCGCACTCTGAGGAGTTCTCAATATTTGCACAATCAGTTCTAGGGTATTATTGGCTAAGATTGATAAATTGGACTGTACAAGCTTTTCCATCATATACAGAAAATGATTCAAGTTTGCATCACCATTCTCCGTAATATCGGATAAATTGTTACATATAGAATCACCCCAAATTTCTAAATGCAATACATCTCTAGGCTCAGCGCAGTCTGTAGGCTCTTTCTAACAGTTCTGTTAGTGGTTAACAAAATGACATAGAATGCTGAATAATCAAATATTTCATTTGAATGAGCAAAATTAAAACGCTGTCGGATTTCAATTTTGTTGTATTTATTGCGATAAACGATATTCACATTTCTATCAATAACTCTACCCTGTTGATTTACACCTGAATGGGAGGCCTGTAGTTCTAAAGGAGTTGGCTATGTCATATGAGATGCTGGTTCAGGATTTAACTATTTTATTTGTCTAATCAGCACATCATAGTCTGGGTTTATGTGTAATGCTTCTGGACTTGAAGAAGGTGGCTCTGGGATTAACTGGTTCATATGTTCAAACATCCCTGAATAATCAATGTCTGATGGTTCTGTATCAAAATGTTGTAATGTTGTTATGTTAGAAGTAGGATTTAAGGATCTAATTTGATCAATCAATTCCGGGGTTTGGATCTGGCTTTGGTTCCATTTTTAAAATATTTCCCAATCAGATTCGGGAGATTTTCCAGAAAGCTTTATCTTGGCGCCTTTGACAGCTTATTTGATCGAGTATACGCATGTGAAACTGATCTTCCCTAGCTTAATTGTGGTTCTGCTTCGTCTTCACTATTGGAACTCTCAAACAATGATTCGCGAGGGGGGTTTATAGGAGCAACAACACAATCATTACTACTCGCGTTCATCAAAAAAACGTCTTGCCTCAAATCATCTTGCTCTGGAGGATGGGGGGTAACTTGATCAACACTGCCATCTTGCAGATCTTCGGAGCCTGATACATCTACGTTGTCTCAAAGGACTAAATAGACATAATTAGAAAAAAATGTTTAATACGTTTTACAATATAACGTTTAAGATAATACTTACCATTTCTTACAACTTGAGTGCTTGGTTGAAACTGTTCCAGGGTTTGTTGTTGGCAATTTTGCAGAGAAACAGTTTTGATGTTTTGATTCTGTGCAGGGCCCAGTAGGACTTTGGGTAAATCTCGGTACGCCTCGTCAGAATCTGTAATTAAACATTTGAAGCGAGAATGAATAAAATGGAACATAAAATGCTTTTTTAATGTTTAAATGAAAAATATAATTACCGTAAGTAGCAACTTGTTGCAGATATCTTGTATCAGACCTAGAGCCCGGTGAATAACCCCTTGGGACATGTTGGGAGGAATTGTTGGAGCGTCGAGGTCCAGGGAATTGTCCTGAAAATTGGGATTTGTTCAAAAGGGAAGTAACTCATAATTTCCATCTTCGCCGTTAAATTCCTCTATACGTCTGGAAACAACTTGATGCGAGGGCAGGTCCCATGGTCTATACAACAATCTTCATACCAGTGGTGGAGTGTCGGCTATAAAAACATAATTACAGTTTTAAAAACAATTAATTCTATTGAAATTAAATTTGTAAATGATTTAAATTTCACCTATAGCATATCTTGATGGAGAGGAACCGCCCGGAGCTTCAACCACTTCTTCAGGGCTTGATTCTGTTATGTCGATGACTTCCAATAATAACTGATCAAACGACATGTTGAAAATCCCAAGAGTTTAGAAATTCATGTAAGGGATTTTCAACATCATCTCAGTTAAATATAATGTTACATCAGTATCATGTCTTACCTTTAAACGTTTTGAGAGAGCAAAATCCTTTTTTGAATTGGCGAGAGTTTTTTCTTGAGAGACGTTTTCTAGAGTTCTTCAACAAAGGACTGAACGGTAAAGAGGGAATAATTAAACTCTTAACATTTAACAACCTGTTTTATTACATTGGGTCATTAAGGTCAAGACATGTCCTGCCTGTTTTGAGAGAGATGTGTGCAGGTGTCAAGCATTAGATTTGAAATATCCCAACATTTTAAATTAACTAGTCTGGTATTCAAATGCCCTCAGCGTTTTTAATTCTCTTTGCCTAATATAGTTGTGAATATTGTAAAGCATGAGAGATAACGGTCCAGTCATCCACAAGGAAGCTAAATATCTCTATAAAATCATTCACTTCGTTTGCTACGTGACCATAAACGGGACAGTCAAGTAGAGCCGTGGCCTTAGTAATTTTGTAAATCGTACACCCATATATTGAGATCCTGACTATTGTATCTTGACTTTCAGATGCCACTCTTATAGTTCTCAACACTTCCGTTTACTTCAAACTCTGTAGTAAAGTCTGGACCTCTATTGACTATGCACTATTGACTAAACACATTATACAATTCATAAAACCCAGAGTAAGGGTTTAAATGTACCCTGTTCTAATTTGCTACCGCTTTGAGAATCTGTTTGTATGGGTTGTTTCTTGGTAGAATAGATCTGTAATAGTGAATTGATTAGATCGTAAATATATTTTAAGATATTATCACTAGTTTTGATCTTGCGCTCTAAATTCTCCGTCAATTTATGAATGAGCCTTTCAGTGTCTGAATCTGTATTCCCAAACAATTTTGGGCAGAATGCATTGTTTGTTCTAGTTGACATTTTTTAGATCCGTTCAGATACATAACCTTTTTTCATGTAACCGGTATAACAGACCGCAGAGTTCATAACTCTCTTGAGGGGTGGAGCTATACCCAGAACTAACCCTAACCAACAACTGTAATGGACGTCATAGGAAGACAACATCCATTGGGATTTACTTATTTACGATCTCAGGAAGTTCCGACGATCAATACCCCTGACACAAGATACTCTCACAACCCTTTGAGATTTATGCATTTGTGACATTCAATGTATGGACCTACTGTTGAGGTTCACGCCCCTGGTGTTGTTTGTATTTTCATTTCCCACGGCTAAAATTTACAACTTCACTTTAGAAGCAGGACAGTCAAACGCAAAGCTGACCGTTTTTCCATCCGAGTTTTATACACATTAATAAAACGCTTCTTTGGCAGTGATCAGTGTTTTGGATGAAACTCCATTGAAAGATAACAGCTTAACCGCCGCCCAGCAAGTCGGCAATAGAGAATGGAGAGCAGAGGCGCAATCAACATGACAGCGCCCAAGAAACTGATGCAAAGTTTATCCCGGATCAATTACTACATACACCAGGATATGTTGACACAGGAGTGGAATTTGGAAAACGGTTGTATCAGTAGTTACATTTTCAAGCCTGAGGTACCGGAGGTTGCATTTTATGAATTGCCCGAAAGGCCATGAGATTAAGGCTGATGTGACTGATCAAATGGTTGTTAATGCCAGTTTATGGACCACCTTTCGAAAGTGTTTTATTTGGGCCCAAAGCAGGGCACACATAATACGGTGGATGTACTGTTTAAAGTAATTGTGGGAATGAAAAGTTATGACTCTGTTAGACTGGAGCTTTTCCGGAAAATTTCAGCAGGTTACAGTGTGACAACCCTGAACGCCCCGCCTTAAGCTAACACTGTCTTCAACGCAGCATAAAAACAGACAGACTGCCTGCGACTATCAAGCAGTTGGCAGACTACAAAACATGTCTCAGGAATACAACCAACCGACGTTTGAAGATCCCAAGGCTGTGGACTGGTGGTGTGTCGCTTTGAATGACAACCTTGAACCCTTTTACGGTATCCCGGACCCTGACAGCTCAATTTCACTGGCACACCAAACACTTGGCTTGACCAGTTTAGTGACCAACTAGGACCTCTTAGCCTGTCATACCTTTCAATTGCTGACAAGTGTTATTGCAAAATGCAAAAAAGTCTTGCACCAAAAGTTTTAAAGCTCATCAAAGCAACATTGGGTAAGATTGTAGAAAACATTGTTGTGGCTCTTCTCCACAAAGCATGCATCAGATGTGAGCCAGAGAAGACATTCTTGTCTCGACCTGCCTGATTATAGACCCATTATGATGACGTGGTAACACCGAGACTGAAACGTTTTGGTCAAGGCTTTGAATGCATCAGGGTTTCATGCACCACTGACCGATGTTCACACGGCCGCCGATAACTTTCTGCATGAGTTAAAGTTGGAGGCTGAACATTACACAGAGACTGAGTGAGAATAGGAGTAAATACATGGATACATTTAATGAGGATGCTGCATGCGACGCAGTAGCATCTTGGTGTGACAAAAGCAAAGAGACTGCTGTGTACTGTCTGTGTAACCTCGGTTGTCGTGTTTACATGAATCTAAACAAATTGTATGTGGCTTTTGCGATTAAACAGTTGATGCACAAAGCTATCAATAGTAGATTTGATTGTTGTAGACCTTCTTATAACCAAGACCATGTCAATAATCTCAACATGTCATGACCCCGCCTCCGCGATCACGTGGAGGCGGGGCCGCGCATCGCTGAGCCATGATCGCTCTGGCTCATTACTCACCTCTGCACCTGTCCCCGATCGGCACACACTCACACCTGCTCCCAATCCGTAATCACACACCTGTTTCCATTTACCTCATCCCCTGCAGTATATCTTCAGTTCACTGCCATCCCTTCCCTGCCGGATCATGGTTCTTGCTTGCAAGCCTTTTCTCGCGATTCACTCACCTACGTACAGCCTCCCCGTGTATCGACCTCATGCCTGACCCCGACGATTCTGCCTGCTCCCTGCCTGTACGTTAGCTGACCGACAGTGTTCCGACCTCTCGCCCGTCTCCGACTACTCTGCCTGTTCCCTGCCTGTACCGCTGTCGCCCGCCCGTGAATCGACCTCCCGCCTGTCCCCAACTACTCTGCTAGCCGCTCTCCGAGCTTGGGTCCCAACCAGCAGCCTTGACACAACAAGCATATGGAAATGGTCAGGATCACATCTAATGATTGGCTGCAATGGTTGTCATTCATAATATTTTCATAACATTTCTCAATAGAATCTCAGGTACCAGTTAAAGCTCTTTCTGAATTAGTATGTGAACAATCAGTTACCTGGTTTTCAGACTCTGAACATATTCTACATAAGGGAAAGAACAGCTTACCGCTGAACCTGTGCAGTAAAACGGAATGATAAATGCCTTTCGGCGAACACACTAACGTATGTGTTTAGGCAAAAGACTATGTTTGGATGTCCAATTGAATACGTTTTGGTAATGCTGCAAAATGGGTAAAGACTACAAACGTTGTTATACTTAATAGTCTTCCTTTCTTGAGCCTTAAACTTCAAATTAATTGTGTTGGTACGACTACCAAAAAGAGCATGTGACCAGAAGCCACATATTCAAGCGATTGGATTGAGCGGTTAGAGAATGTCTTCTGACAACGATTGTAGTTGTCTGAGGGGACCAATGCAATTGTGTCCCTGAGGAATCTGTTGCAAAATACTTTTCTACAAGCCGAAGCAATCCTGATTGACCAGAATGGGTCAACACCACCACATTCAAGGTACTCTAGTCTGTAGCGCATACAACCATCTGTCAAGATGACGACATCATTCACACAGTAAGCCTTCATTTCGTCCTGCATGACAAAGGGGTCTGTGGAAACAGTTCCGTACAATTGCAAAAACTAATCTTTTTCTTTAGCCATCATGGTATTCACAATGTAGCATTTTGTTTCCGGATGGGGGCCAACATATTTCTCATTCTCCTTGATGTTAAACCTGTAAGGAATGTAGCCTTTTTTCGAGTCCTTAAAACACATAGCTCGTGGCAAGGCCGCCAGCTTCATCGGTGGGAAGCAATGACTCAATGTATTTCAAATTGAATCAATTTATCTCCACTTGCAATAACTGTCAAACCGATACCATTTTTAGCAAGGTACTGCATAAAGATGTAAGTATCGAAACCTTTTGAGTTGTGTATCAGTCAGGAGAAGGGTACAAAATAATTGAACACAGTGAAGACCGTCATCATCAAGTGGAGAAATATATGGCACAACAGAGACATTACCAAGAACCGGACGTCCCGCCAAAATGGATGAAAAGACTAGAAGAACTTGTCATAGATGCTTCCAAGAGGCCTACAGCAACATTAAAGGAGCTGCAGGAATTTGTGGCAAGTAATGTCTGTGTGCAACATATGACAACAATCTCCCGTATTCTTCATATGAATTGGCTATGGGATAGGGTGGCAAGATGGAAGCCTTTACTTACAAAGAAAAACATCCAAGCCCAGCTGAAGTTTGAAAAACAAACATCAAGTCTCCCAAAAGCACGTGGGAAAATGTGTTATGGTCTGATGAAACCACGGTTGAACTTTTTGGCCATAATTCCAAAAGGGATAATGTGAACAATTGAATTGTTCACTTTATAGGTCACATTAAAGCTGAAAAAAGTTTTGACATGATTTATCTTTGTCAAAATGTTTTACATCACAAACACCTGGCCTTTTAACAAGGGTGTGTATACTTTTTATATCCACTGTAGCTCACGACCACTAACCGGAGCCTCAGACGTGTTCTGTGGGTTCAACACAGAACTACAGAAAAACATGTAGAATCATTATTCACAGCCACATTTACATACCTTCTTTTTTTATTGATAATCTGCACAATCAACAGTATTTGAGCTATACCTCGCGGGGCACCAGCCTCACGGTGATTGACAATTTGTACCACCAGCTCTCGTGATTCATCAGTCATAATCTCAGCATTACTCTGCATGACACTTACCAAATGTATCTGCTCATGGTCACATGTACGGGGGATATCAGTGTCTGAAGCTATCAATCAAAGCTACTCTGTAGCATCATCGGGGGTCCTCAATCTGTTGGTTGGTAAATACAGTAGAAAGGTTCAGCTGTATGCATATTGCCGTAATGTTGATAACATTTTAGTAAAAGACTGAAAAACAACTCTGTAAATAATAAGACTTAAGATCACAACTGCACAGTCCAACTGGATGGTCACTTGGTCTGAAAGTGACCATCCTAAGAGGGTTAATAGAAGACCAAGCGTATACAGGTTTTTATAGCTATTTAATAATGTAAAATGTCTACTTACCAAGGTTAGAATGTCTAAAGATATGTTTTGCAAACATGGTGGAGGTTAAATTCTATTCAAAGTAAACCAGGGATTTAAAACACACAATATGAAAGACAGATCTAAGCGCTTATATTGCACCAACATTTAATTGTTTTATTCATTCTCTAAGTGTTTAAATGTGTCGTTTGTTAGCGTTTATAACTGCAACACAATTCAAATCAATTATTTCAAATAAAATAATGTGTACTTTCCATGTAAATGGCCTACTCCGCGCAGGAACAACTGTCTTCTATTTTTGCAGTGGATTTAATGACTGTTTGTCATTGGTTTATGTCATTGTTCTTCAAGTTAGAACTACACCTGTTTCATTACTTAAAATTGTAATACGGACACAGTTTAACTATTTGTACACATTTGAAAGCGCAGTGACATCAGCCGTGACATCATGTCATAAAATGTTATTGATTAACAAAAAACTCATCCTATTACATACAGTGGGGAGAACAAGTATTTGATACACTGCTGATTTTGCAGGTTTTCCTACTTACAAAGCATGTAGAGGTCTGTAACTGTGAGAGACGGAATATAAAACTGAAATCCAGAAAATCACATTGTATAATTTTTAAATAATCAATTAGCATTTTATTGCATGACATAAGTATTTGATCACCTACCAATCAATAAGAATTCCAGCTCTCACAGATCAGTTTTTCTTTAAGAAGCCCTCCTGTTTTTCACTCATTATCTGTATTAACTGCAACTGTTTGAACTCATTACCTGTATAAAAGACACCCGTCCACATACTCAGTCAAAAAGCCTCCAACCTCTGCACAATGGCCAAGACCAGAGAGCTGTGTAGGGACATCAGGGATAAAATTGTAGACCTGCACAAGGCTGGGATGGGCTACAGGAAATAGGCAAGCAGCTTGGTGAGAAGGCAACAACTGTTGGCGCAATTATTAGAAAACGGAAGAAGTTCAAGATGACGGTCATCTCCCTCGGTCTGGGGCTCCATGCAAGGCATCAATGATGATGAGGAAGGTGAGGGATCAGCCCAGAACTACACGGCAGGACTGGTCAATGACCTGAAGAGAGCTGGGACTACAGTCTCAAAGAAAACAAGTAGTAACACACTACGCCGTCATGGATTAAAACCCTGCAGCGAATGTCCAGGCCCGTCTGAAGTTTGCCAATGACCATCTGGATGATCCAGAGGAGGAATGGGAGAAGGTCATGTGGTCTGATGAGACAAAAATATAACTTTTTGGTCTAAACTCCACTCATCGTGTTTAGAAGAAGAAGAAGGATGAGTACAACCCCAAGAAAACCATCCCTACTGTGAAGCAGGGAGGTGGAAACATCATTGTTTGTGGATGCTTTTCTGCAAAGGGGACAGGACGACTGCACCGTATTGAAGGGAGGATGGATGGAGCCATGTATCGCAAGATCTTGACCAACAACCTACTTCCCTCAGTAAGGGCATTGAAGATGGGTCGTGGCTGGGTCTTCCAGCATGACAACAACCTGAAACACACAGCGAGGGCAACTAAGGAGTGGCTCCGTAAGAATCATCTCAAGGTCCTGGAGTGGCCTAGCCAGTCTCCAGGCCTGAAACAAATAGAAAATCTTTGGAGGGAGCTGAAAGTCTGTATTGCCCAGCGACAGCTCCAAAACCCGAAGGATCTGGAGAAGGTCCTTATGAAGAAGTGATACAAAATCCCTGCTGTAGTGCAAATCTGGTCAAGAACAACAGGAAAGGATGATCTTTGTAATTGCAAACAAAGGTTTCTGTAACAAATATATGTTCTGCTTTTCTGATGTGTCAAATACTTATGTCATGCAATAAAATGCAAATAAATTATTTAAAAATCATACACTGTGATATTCTGGTTGAAGTGTTGAAGTGTACCTATGATAAAAATTACAGACCTCTACATGCTTTGTAAGTAGGAAAACCTGAAAAATCAACAGAGTATCAAATACCTGTTCTCCCCACTGTATAAACGCTGGCTATTGTCACCATATAGCCATTAATCAATCAAACCATATTTAATAAACAAAATATAAGACCATATACAGCATACAAAATGCTGTGTAAAGGGAGGTATACACAATCTCGCGTTTATCCCATTTCTACAATATCATAATACACATTTACAAATGTTTTGTTTACCTGAAATAACATACGCTACCTTCTGGGTATGTTTGTAATATTTCTCCATATAATGCAACTTAACAGTTAATGCTGAGTTAAAACACCCATTTTTATTTCACAGACCATCATTGCACATACATTCAAATCATCTTTTTTATTTTTAACGGTACTTTCAACCCAACCATGATACAATCAACCTAGTCATAATGTGTGGTCGACCCATGCAGTGTTTTCATCCAGAATTGTAGCATTGACATTAAGATTTTCTATAGATATTGTCACAGTGGGTAGTGGGGTAAACGGACCAGGAGCAGGCAGGGGTAGTAGTCTGGCGTACTCTTTAATTTAAACAAACACTCAAAACAACGGAAAACACAGAGTACTAAGGCAAAACTACTAACTGAAAATGAACGCAGGGAAACACCACTCACCACATACATCTGACGACATGGAACAAAAGCATAAAGAAAGAAAGCATTTGAAATGTATCCCACTCTTCCACAAAGAGGCATATTGAACTAATGTTTACAGTACAGTTTACAGTTATATTGCAAATAGCACCAACAGCATCTACAGCATCAGTAGCCGCCTAAGCAGTGCACAGGTTTCAGCCACTTTATAACTGTGTCGTTGCTTATAGACATGAGCATTTCCTTCTCTGTTCATATTAACATGAAAGCCTCCAAGTTGTCCGGTCTCAATGAGTTTCGTAGCCTATTCTTCACAATTTTTTAAGTTGAGAAGCTTCTCTCACGCAACCTGTGTGATGGACAAAGTCAACAGAAACGTAGATGCTGACCCAATGACAAGATAAGCTTCTGTGAGGAGATTAAACTGTGAGTCTTAAATGGACACAAATGGCACAGTTTTTGCAGAAGGAACTGGTTCTGCTTTCCAGCTCCATCTCTTGTTCTTCCATATATGGCAGTCCACAACGATCCTCCTGACCTTCCTGTGTCACCTCACTGTCCTGACAGTATAACCTTCAGGAGAGGACTTTTTCAGTCTCTCCCACTGGTATGCCAGAGTAGACAGCTCAGTTTGTAATGTGCTAACAGTAGCTCTGTCATCAAACCTAAGCAGACATTTGCTGATTTCATGGAGTGCTTAGTTAGGGAGCCTATTTATCTTTATTTCAGGGAAGTTTTAAGGGTCAAGACAAGCTAAATTTGAGGCAAGTTTTACATTAGCTGAAAACCTATCTAAGCTACCTGCCACAGTGTCCTGAATAACATTATGGACATTCACCTCAAAGAAAGCATCGGATGAGGCTACTGGTTCATCATCTAAAAGCTCTCCTGGCATTCTTTTCTTTTTTTAGACACACTTCTCTGGATGTGCAGTCTGCACATTTAATTTATAGTTGTCCATCTCTTCCAGCTTTTCATTGGCCCAACTCACAAACTTATCAGCTGCCACTTAAACTCCCTCAAGGTCCCTGACATATATTTTTAGGTTATCCTATGTCCCCTCAACCAGACGCTGAGCTGACAATATATCCATTCTGTGTGTCTGTAGGTACTTGGAGAGGGGGGATGTATGTTTGAAAATGAGAAGGAAAGTTGGAGCGATGAGGATAAATTCATATTTTAGAAGATTTTTAATGAATCCCTTTGCTTTGATCCTCTCTGCTGACTTCATACTTTTATTTCCCTCAACAGAGGCTAGGGTCAGCAGCAGGTCAACAAACAATGCATCCTGGGGATCACCAAAACATTCAAAGACCTTAGTGAGAGCCTGATCCTTAGCTCACCATCTGGTTTCTCCTATTAGGCTCAGTCTTCTGTGATGTTTGTCCTCGCTTGTCTCTTCCCAAGTCTGCATAAGTTTATAAGACTCCCTGAGGAAAACAACCACTTCGTTAAGTAGTGAGAAGAGAGATGCACTCTCTATAACACTGCTTGTTGTGTCTGCCAGTACCAGATTTAAAACATGTGCATAACACCAGACATTAATTTGTGTTGGAGACTGTTCAGAAAGGAATGCAGAGAACCCTTTATACGGTCCCTGTATATGTGCTGCACCATCAGTGGAGAGTTTCCCACACACATGCCAATGTCAATGCCAAATTTGTCTAAAGTGTTCTTTAGAAAATCTGTCTGATATTTACCTGTGAATTTTTTACAGTTCACCACAGGAACCAACTGCTCATGAACTACATCTGTGACATATCCGACAATGATAGCACACTGGTCCTTTAATGTGAGTGGTATCAATCTGAACCGAAAATAGTCCCATCTCTCTAACCTCATCTGAATTTGTGTTTTTAATAACCTGGCCTAGAGCATCCACAACTTTCCCAACAATGTCCCTTGATAGCTGAGTCACAAGAGATCCTCTACCTTTTGCACCAGTGTCATGATGCTTCTTGCTTTGCTCAATACAGCTGCTAATCTGCTGTTGAAGGCACAGATCATAACGACTCAAAAGTATTACCAACTCTAGAAAGTTGCCATGATTGACTGCAGTATCTTCTAGTGTATAAGTAGCCTCTGCTCTATGCCCTCTGTAACTAAGTCCTCATAGGCCTATGACTTTTATCACATCTATTATGCGTTCCATCACCTGACGCTTCTTCACCTGCTCATGATGTAAAGACATTTGTTTGCCTGCCAGAATACTTTTTATATCTGCCCTTTTAGCCAACAGAAAGTAAGCATCAGCACTATCTCTATGGATTTACTTTTCTCATCCTCTTCTATACACTGATTTCCATGTTTTCATACCTCCCTTTATGAAAAGACTATCACTTGTTGCAGGTGCAAATGCCAGACACACAGAATAATACAGTGATTTCACTCTGTCAACCACTTGCGGTTCGTGCCATGCTTGCTGTGTTTAAACCTTAGCTAGTAGGTGGTGTTTTGTGGGCTGCTGCAGATCCTGTGCTTGAGGATTAGCAAAATTAACAAAATGATAGGCTTCCTCATCTACACTAGCATCTGCCTGTGCATCTTTTTAAGCTTAGGTTTCTCTCCACTTTGTATGGATCATTGTTTGTGTGTGCTGTATGATTATACAGTTAGTGATGGGAAATCAAAGCATTCTAAATTATTCAAGGCTTTTGTCAAATTGGGCTGAAATTTTTTTCCTTCTCAAAGCTTTTAAACTCACTGCATAGTGGTCTCATCTGCTGGTCAGAAATAAATATCACATCTTTAATGTTTATATAAATGTCTTTTTCTGTAATATCCTACATGATGTTTTGGCGTAATGGTGACATTACGGTTTCGATTGGTGACTCGAAACCGTAATGTCAAATAAAGACAAATAAAAGGAATGTTTTGTAGCTCAGCGCCTTACGCGCCATGACCATGACAGAGTAGCTGATGTCCCACACAGTAAACAGTGCCTTGAAAACATATGTAATTTCCTCTGAGCCATTATTCCAGATATTTTATTAATGACCATTTTAGGACATATACCTGCCAGTGTGATGGATAGCCTTCTGAGATTTACTTTCGAAACAGAAAATCTACCTGCATTTAGCGCTTGGCAGGTATTTATACAGATCCTGTGAACCTGACATTGATTCAGTCAAGTCATTTGTAGTAAAAAGCACTGTAACAGTGTGCTTCGAGGAAGTTAATTGAAGCAAGACAGGTGAAATTATGGGAAAAAGTCCCTGTTTTTTTAATAAATGTGAAGATGTAAAAGGATTATGAGCCGGTTCGGTTTTATATTTGGGTTGTGGGGGGTCTCCAAAGAAACTTGTGACCTAGGCTCTCATAGAATGTAGATCCATCCTTATGGAGGAAGCGTCCATGCAATCAATTGTGAATGTTCAACTGCTCTAACATTTATTAAATAATGTTGACAAAAATTGGGATTTAATTAGGACAGGTCAGATGTAACTTATGTGTTTTTCACAAAATTGTAACCAGCCTTTCTGACTACATTGGAGATTTTCTTTTTGTCTTGGTATTGAGGTAGTCTTTAAGCATTTCTTAGGTTCCCACTCACAAAAAATACGTGCCTACTGGTTTTCCTTGTACTCCAGCATGTAGACTGGTAGTGTGTATGGTGTATGTTTCTGCATAGCTGTTACAGTAGTTGCTGTAAAAGAAATCAACTCAATCAACATATCTAGTTGTAAAATATGAGTGAATCATTTAATTGTGGAAATAGTTTGACCAAAAGTAGAAATTGACCAAAAAATGTCTACAGTGGTCTGGTTTTACTTCAACCACCTCAACAAGCAGAACCATCTTACGCCCATATGTCACCAACTTTCCTCTGTTTCAGGTGCTGCAGCAGCAGCTGTGATTGCCAGTTCAAAAGGAGCTACAGTACTAAGACCTGCCGCAGGTTCTGGCAATGCCAGTGGCCCAACTGCTATCCAGCACATCCTACACCAGCCTATCCAGTCTCGCCCTATTGTCACAACATCCATGGCTATGATGCCCACGGTGGTCGCATCAGTAACTACCACCAGACCACACTCCCCAGCAGTTAGTTCAGCCATGCACACAGCTGAGATTGTTCATGGGTACGGACAATTCACCTGTATATACAACATGCTAGAATTCTTGGCTTTAAACAAAACAACACAATCAGTGTGGGGGATAATTCTATAAAATGCATAAATAACCTTATACTTATGAAAATATTAATGTGCAATGTATAATCATGTAGTTTCATTGGAAACATATTAACGTGGAATCCACACTCACAGTAAATTGCTTCTGAGATAGGACGAATTACACATACAGATAATATTTATTTTCATCATAATATATGTGTCTTATGCTGAGAGATAGTCATGAGCAGGCAATTACCTTGAGCCCAGAGAGGAGCATTTCTAAAGTTTACTGCCTTTGTATCCACTGTTGGGGTGTCCAGAGTGTGGCCCATGAGCTGGTCATAAAGTGTACTCTGTAATAAGAGATGACCTGAGTGTGGCCCATGAGCTTAACGTAACACTTACTTTGTAGACAATGATGGACATGACCCAAGTATGAACCATAAGGAGGATGTAAATTACTGTAGCAAATTACGAGCATTCAGGGGGGTAGAAGATAAGTTGATAGATAGTTGCCACCCAGACAAAGTCAGATGGTGTAATGTGTGAAAGTTCTGTATAAAAGCCATGGTCCGGACTCAGAACATTAGGGGTGTATCTGCAGAAGGACCTGGCTTTAATGTCTGTCATTAGTGTATGATTTTGATTAAAGTCTATTGGATTCACAAAGTCCTGAGTTGAAGTGCATTTGTTTTTAGTGAAGAGTGGTTGATTTTCCATGACATCAGCCATAACATTATGACCACTGACAGGTGAAGTGAATTACACTCGTATTCCCATCACCATGGCACCTGACAGTGGGTGGGATATATTTGGGCAGAAAGTGAACATACTGTCCTCAAAGTTGATGTGTTGGAAGCAGGAAAAATAAGTAAGGGTCTGAGCGACTTTGACAAGGGCCAAATTGTGATACATCTCCAAAACTGCAGCCCTTGTGGGGTGTTCCCTGTCTGCAGTGGTCAGTACCTATCAAAAGTGGTCCAAGGAATGAAAAGTGGAGAACCGGCAACAGGGTCATGAGTGGCCAAGGCTCATTGATGCACGTGGGGAGCGATGGCTGGCCCATGTGGTCGATCCAACAGACGAGCTACTGTAGCTAAAATTGCTGACAAATGCTGGTGCTAATAGGTGTCAGAGAGCACAGTGCAATGCAATTTGTTGTATATAGGGCTGCGTAGCCACAGACCAGTCAGAGGGGCACATGTCGACCCCTGTCCACTGCCAAAAGTTCCTACAATGGGCACGTGAGTATTAGAACTGGACCACAGAGCAATGGAAGAAGGTGGCCTGGTCTGATGAATCACATTTCCTTTTACATCATGTGGAAAGCTCCGTGTGTCACTTATCTGAAGAACACATGGCGACAGGATTCTCTTTAGGAAGGAGGCAAGCCGGCGGAGGCCAGTGTGATGCTTTGGGCAATGTTCTGCTGGGAAACTTTCGGTCCTGACATTCATGTGAATGTTTGCCATGTACCACCTACATGAGCATTGTTGCAGACCATGTGCACCCTTTCATGGCAACGGTATTCCCTGATGGCATTGGCCTTTTTCACCAGGATTATTTACCCTGCCACAAAGTTAAATGATTTGAGGAACACAACAACGAGTTCAAGGTGTCGACTTGGCCTGCAAATTCCCCAGATCTCAATCCAATCAAGCATCTGTGGAATGTGCTGGACAAACAAATCTGATCCATGGAGGCCCCACCTCGCAACTCCAAGGACATTAAGGATCTGCTACTAATGTCTTGGTGCCAGATACCATAGGATACCTTCAAAGGTCAAGTGGGCAATAGTGGGAACTATGCAGTATTAGGTACGTGTTCATAATATTATGGTTGATCAGTGTACACTATCGTTCATAATTTTGGTGTCACTTACAAATGTCCTTGTTTTTGAAAGAAAAGCAATTTTTTTGTTCATTTAAAATAACGTCATTAGTGTATGATTTTGATTAAATCAAAATATGATTTTTGATTAAAGTATACCAGTTTACTTACTCAAACATGCTCCGAGGGCAGAAAGAAATGTGATTGGTACAGATGAACTTCCAGTCAAAATGGTGTGGAGGTGGTGCTCATGAACACTTCAAGCTGGATAAAAAAAACATGCAGTTCTGCTAACCTCCGTGAAAGAGTATGTTTGCCTTTTATGTTGTAATTAATAATGTGCTAAATGACTTGATTACGCTAACATTCAGTGGTGAATTTTTGGTTGAGATAACATTCATTTTCTTATTTGATCCAGCTTGAAATGTTCATGAGCACTGCCATCTCTCCATTTTGACTGGGTGTTCGCTTGAACCAATCACTTTCTTTCTTCCCTCAGAGCATGTTTGAATAAGTAAAACTGGTATGTATTAAAATAATATAAATTTGTTCAGAAATACTATGTAGTCATTGTTACAGTTGTAAATGGCTATTCTAGCAGGAAATGGCTAATTTTCACTGTAGTATTTACATAGATATACAGATGCCCATTATCAGCAATGATAACTCCTGTGTTGCAATGGCAGGTTGTGTTTGCTAATCCAAGTTATATAATCCAATTAAAAGGCTAATTGATCATTAGAAAATCATTTTGTGACTGTCAGCATCTCAAAACTGTTGTGCTGATTATAGAAGCAATAAAACTGTCCTTCTTTTGGCTAGTTCAGTATCTTCAAAATCGGTGTTTGTGGGTTTAATTGCAGGCTCAAAATGTCCAAAAACAAATAACTTTCTTCTGAAACCAATCAGTCTATTCTTGTTTAAAGAAATGAATGCTTTTATTCCATGCGAGAAATTGTCAAGAAAAGATCTTGTACAACTTTGTTTAGTACTCCCTTCAAAGAACAGCACAAACTGGTTCTAACCAGAATAGAAAGAGGTTTGGGTGGCTACGGTGCAAAACTGAGCAAGAGGACAATATATTAGAGTCTCTGGTTTGAGAAATGGATGCCTCACAGGTCCTTAATTGGCAGCTTAATTAAATAGTATCCACAAAACACTAGTCTAAACGTCAACACCTGCCTTTGAGGTGGTCCAGATATAAGTTATGGAAGGCCATCAGAGATGCAAAAACACTCCATCGATATAAGTTGGAGTCTGACTTAAACAACTCTGACCCCAGATGCTTGTGTTGTGGGCTGCGATATATCACAGACTATAAAGGCAGGAATAACAATGGTGCCCAGCATGCTTTCTATCTTCCAGAGGCCAATTCCTTCTATCCATGGTTTGAGGCAACCTACCCCATTCCCTTTGGAAGGGTTGATGAGGAACTGCTAGCGGAGGTATTCACCTCTATATTCAACCTCTCCGTGAATCATTCAGCAGTACCCATCTGCTTCAAGCAGACCAACATTGTTCCTTTACCGAAACCTTCCATCACCTGCCTGAGTGACTAGCTACTTGTCACATGGGTTACAGT
The DNA here is from genome assembly GCA_016801105.1 of Esox niger. Taxonomy (NCBI): domain Eukaryota; kingdom Metazoa; phylum Chordata; class Actinopteri; order Esociformes; family Esocidae; genus Esox; species Esox niger. The sequence continues at coordinate 19,781 of JACXGJ010010645.1, forward strand.
TTTTCAATAGGAGATTCAACAAATTGTGTAAGATAGTTCATCAAATATAAATCAAAATGTAAATCTACATTATTTTAGGAAGGAAAGAGAAACTATATTGCACACACATCCTATCACCTCTGAAATTTCTCTTCTGATTTTACTGAAAGTTTTACCAATAATCTAGGAGACTAGTGCTATGTACTGGCGTTGAAATTAACCTGGTAACCCTACTACATCCCCGATGAGAGCCATCGGCCGTTCATAGCCAATTAATTTTGGATCTTGTCTTTTTCTAATAGCTCCTCGGTTTTTCAATAACCTGTAGAAAAATATTATATGCCAGAAAATGTATGAGACTAGAGCTATGCACTGATGTTGATATCAATTCGACAGACCCACTAGAACCAGTGGGGGAAACCTGCAAAGACGTGCCTTTCACAGACTATTCATTTCACTTTTTCTTATAGCTCCTCATGGTTTTTGGCTAACTTATTGATGGCCTGGCAGTTCTAGTATTGCGCTCAGGACCCTCGGACTTCCTGACAAGCAGACCCCAGGTGGTGAGGATGGGCAAACTCACCTCCTCTGCACTGACCCTGAGCACTGGAGCCCCCCAGGGCTGCATACTCTGTCCCCTCTTGTACTCTCTGTTCACGGATGACTGCCTGGCCACACACAGCTCCAACGTTATCCTTAAGTTTTGCGTACAACACCAACATCCCAAGTCTCATCTCCAGACTGCTCACAGAGAGGAGGTAGGGGACCTGGCTACATGGTACGAGGACAACAATCTCTCAACATCTGCATACGTAAGGAAAGGATTGTGGACTACAGGAAGCGGCAGAGGGGGTGTCATGCCCCCATACTCATCGATGGAGCTGAAGTGGAGAGAGTTTCTGACTTCAAATTCCTCTGTGTGTTCATCAGAGTTGACCTGTCCTGGTCCAGGCAAGCAGACTCGGCAGTGAATACTGCCGAAAAGGGCCTATACTTCCTGAGGAGACTCAAGAAGTTTAGCATGTCTGCAAAGGCTATCTTCGACAAGCGCAAAATTGAGAGCATGCTCTCAGGCTGTATTACCTCCTGGTATGGCAGCTGCTTCGCTGCTGATAAGCAAGGCACTCCAGAGGGTGGTGAAATCTGCGGAGCATGTCATTGACTGCCATTTCCCCTCCATGCAAGGCATCTACCATACATGATGCCTTTGGAAAGCATGGCCTGTAAATAAAACACTTTGACTTTGAACAGTGAATAGGTGACTCAAGAATGCTGGCCTTCTAGGCAGAATTCTTCCTCCGTCTAGTGTCTGAGTTCTTTTGCCTATGTTAATCTTTTCTTTTTATTGTCCGAACTGAGATATGGCTTTTTCTTTGCATCTCTGCCTAGAAGGCAGCATCCTGTAGTCACCTTTTCACTAGACACTGAGACTGGTGTTTTGCGGGTAGTATTTAATTAAGCTGCCAATTGAGGACCTGCCAGTGGAGCAGATACAGTGGTCTGCAAAAGTTTGGGCAACCTTGTTAATGTCCATGATTTTCCTTCATAAATCGTTGGTTCTTAGGATAAAAAAAATCAGTTAAATATATCATATAGGAGACAAACACAGTGATATTTGAGAAGTGAAACGAAGTTTATACCATTTACAGGAAGTGTGCAATGATTGTTCGAACAAAATTAGGCATGT
>JACXGJ010010646.1:0-21444 GCA_016801105.1 Esox niger
CCTAGTCCGTGTCTCTAGTTTTATTCCCATCCATTAGGCCTAGTCCGTGTCTCTAGTTTTATTCCCATCCATTAGGCCTAGTCCGTGTCTCTAGTTTTATTCCCATCCATTAGGCCTAGTCCGTGTCTCTAGTTTTATTCCCATCCATTAGGCCTAGTCCTAGCCCTCCACCCTCTCTCCCTCTACCCTACCACCCTACCATCAGATACCATAAACATGATCTTTGTTTCTCAACATTTGCAAAGTTTGCGTGAAAGGTAGATTTGGACAATCGCCTGCCGCTGTGCATTTCTGCTGTACTTCATAGTAATGCTGTTGAATGGAAAAACAACATGTTTTTAGTCAACTGTGAACAGGGCAAATGCAATACCCAAACAAATGAATTAATACTACATTTAAAACACTCTATTCATAAACCCTGCCTTTACCCAAACCTGTTGCCTCAACCCCAGCCCCACATCTATAAAACCTAGAGCCCATGTCTGTCCCAGGCAAGAGGGTAGGGATGAGGACGTTTCTTTAATATATATGGGGTTGGGTGAAGGGCACATCAAGATCCATAGGGGTAAAACCATTTATTTTCTCAACCAACTAAGCATCTCCCCTTCCCTCTCTTTTTTTCCCTCCATTTTGTTCCCTCCAAGACTTTTTCAGCCACAAATGATAGCAATGAACAGCAACATTACATGGCGTTATATCTTGCCCCCTCTATATGTGTCCCTTGTGGAAGGATGCTGGGATATTTTGTGTGTTTGGCGGGGAGGATGAAGCAAGATTTATTTAAAAGTTATAAAGCTACGGGTGAAGCAAGAGAGAGCGAGCAAAGAACAGTTATAGGATTAAGCCGAGAGATATATACAGTTATAGGATTCCACCTTCGCTCGCATGGACAGAGGACTTTTATTGCTTTGCATTCCTTCTTCTGGGTGTGGGGGGGTGACCTTGATCTGAATGTCTGCCCCTCCCTCCCTCCCTCTGTTATCTGTAATCTTACATGGGAGACACTGTGACCGCAGACCTGTCTGGGACAGTCCCAAGTGGTATCACTAGGAAGAGCCCTTGTTTTGATTAGAGCGCAACTTAAATCATACAGTACATAGCAAATGCTGTGGAGTTTGAGACGCTGCCTGGTAGAGATGAATATAAGACTGAGAAACACAGGCTAAATCCTTGATATACACACAGGTGTGTAAATAAACACATACAAGTGTATTTTATAACCATTCCAAAAAAAATGATCATAATTGAGTTTCTGCCATTTGGTAAATGGTGACATTTTATCCCAAGCGCTTCCCATGCATACAAACACGGATGTGAATATAAACACACAGACGCACTTACATTTCTGTTACACACTAGAGGAGATAAGTTATTCAAATCCACGTTTTTGTCAGCACACACCAAAAGTTCTGTCAGTTGTTTTCACGGATGCAGGCATTGTGATGTTGCCAGCCAGACATAAACAAGCACAGCAGCCAGACAAACAGAGGTTAGTGTGCTGTACTATCACTGGGCCCAACACAGATAGCATACGAAGACAGTGTCTAGCGTCACCGGTTAATGGTCAAAAAGGTCGACTGTCTGAAAGTGTAATAACATACAGCTCTGTAAAAAAGAGTCCACTGCACCTTTTGTTTTGAGGAACAGAAGCGTTCAATTTGCAGTGGTTTCTCAATTAAAAAAGAAAGCGTCCCTTTCCCGAGCTACATTTGCCTACTCTGGACTGGGGGATCCCGAGGTGTTCCCAGGCCAGTGTCAAAATATAATCTCTCCACCTAATCCTGGGCCTACCCTGAGGTCTCCTCCCAGCTGGATGTGCCAGGAACACTTGCTTAGGCAGAACTCCTGGGGGCATCCTTACCAGATTCCCGAACCACCTCAACTGGCTCCTTTCGATGCAAAGGAGCAGTGGATCATCTCTGAGTTCCTCACGGATGACTGAGCTTCTCACCCTATCTCTAAGGGAGACACCAGCCACCCTTCTGAGAAAACTAATTTCAGTAGCTTATACCCACAATCTAGTTCTTTCGGTCATGACCCAGCCTTCATGACCATAGGTGAGGGTAGGAACGAAAATGTTCCCGGTATATCAAGAACTTTGCCTTCCAGCTCAGCTCTCTTTTCGTCACAATGTTGCAGTTAAGCGAATGCAATACCGCTCCCACTGCTCCAATTCTCTGGCTTATCTCCCGCTCCATTTTCCCTCACTCGCGAACAAGACCCCGAGATACTTGAACTCCTTTACCTGTGGTAACGCCTCATTCCCTACCCGGAGGAGGCACTCCATCGGTTTCCTGCTGAGAACCATGGCACTCAGCTGCGAACCGGTCTAGTGATTGCTGGAGGTCACAGACTGATGATGCCGACTACGCCTCGATATCCTGTCCATAAACGTTACAAACAGGATTGGTGACAAAGTGCAGCCCTGGCGGAGGCCTAACCCCATCTGGAACAAGTCCGTCTTACGACCGAGAACCCGAACACAGCTCTCACTTTGGACGTACAGGGACTGGATAGCCCTAAGCAGGGACCTTCTCAACCCATACTCCCACAGCACCTCCCACAGTATCTCCCGGGGGACCCGGTCATACGCCTTCTCCACATCCACAAAGCACATGTAGACCGGATGGGCATATTCCCAGGCCCCCTCCAGGATCCTTGCAAGAGTAAAGAGCTGGTCGGTTGTTCCACGACCAGGATGGAATCTGCATTGTTCCTCTTCAATCTGATGTTCGACTACCTGCCGAACCCTCCTTTCCAGCACCTTTCCCAGGGAGGCTGAGTTGTGTGATTCCCCTATAATTGGTAATGATAAATAATGTCCCAGAGGTTCACAATTGGATTCCAGTCTGGGGAACATGAGGGCCAATCAATGGCATCAATGCCTTTGTCACCCAGAAACTGCCTACACACTGGCCACATGAGGTCAGGGCTCACTGAGTCTGAGGATTTCATCCCGGTACCTAACCGCAGTAAGAGTACCGTTGGCTAGCACATGGAGGTCTGTGTGACCCTCCAAGGATATGCCTCCCCAGACCATCACTGACCCACCACCAAACTGGTCATGGTGGAAGATGTTGCAGGCAGCATAACGTTCACCATGGCGTCTCCAGACTCTTTCACATGTGCTCAGTGTGAACCTGCTCACATCTGTGAAGAGAACAGGGCGCCAACGGCAGACCTGCCTCTGGCAAATGCCAATCGAGCTGCACGGTGCTGGGCTGTGAGCACAGGTCCCACTAGAAGACCTCGGTTCCTCATGACGTAGGGTCACTTTCATTGAAGTAGCACCAAAACAGGTGACATTGATTCACAATTGCGTATGCTTTCTAACTTGACGGATTGGTATCCCTGAAGTTTAAGTGACTTAGTGATATACTGTAATGATTACATGTTCCCTTAATTTTGGGTCAATCACAGTAGTCAGATATTCTGCCACTGTGTCCTCTCTGTTCAGGACAAGGTAGGATTCTAATGTTTTTTTTAGTTGACTCTTTTCAATGTGGTTGATTCTAACATTGTTGCGCTCCTGAGGTTCAGCAAAATCTCTTTGGATTTTTGAGCAGAAACCAAAAACCAGCCTGTTTTGAAGGCTTTTTCTTTAGCTTTTTTCTGTATATTTAACGTTACATTTCTGTCTGTTTGGAAAATCAGAGGATGATGTCCTAATTTGGCTTTCCATGCGCACTATTTGGGGTTTTGCATGTTTTGTCCCTCCCTCCATCCTTCTCTCTTTCCCTCCATCTGTTTCTGCTATCACAGTCAGGAAACAGGCTTTCCCCAATGTGCTCATGGGAAAGTGAAAGGTGGGCTGACGTTGGCTCTTTCAAAAAAGTGTGTGTGGACAGAAATGTATGGGTAGATGTGTCATCTCAATGCCAACATTAGTCAGATTAAGTTAATCTGTGACCAACCGCTAGTGTCATGCTGGAGTTCCTGCTGATGGTCAAGTCAGCTGTTTTTTAAGTAGTTATTCGATGTAGAAACAGTATGGCATGAATAATTACTAAGACCGGGATGTGGTGTGTGTGTTTGTGTGTTCACTGTTGATACCTGCGCGTTGTAAACATGGTCCATCAGTCTGTGTCTTTATGTGGGCGAGTACACATGTAAGTGTTTGTGTGTGTACTGTGTATATCTATGTTTGTATTTTTGTATGTATGTATATCTGTAGGTTTCTGTTAGGTCTTTTAGATGTTTATGCAGCGTTATTTCCGGAACGCTGGCCAAGAGGAGCAAATATCTCTGACGGAGACTGACTAAGTACTCAATGTTTAATAGAGAAGCAGGCTGCCACCCAGTAGATTGGGTATTGAATCAGTCTAATTTTGCATACCTAGAACCACATACTCCAAGTGCGTACTTTGCAGGTGATGGTGAAGTACGCACTCATTAGTATTTAGTAAGCCCGTATGCCAGTATTGGAACATACTACCACGCCAGGGTATTGTTTCAACACTAGATCATTTTGTCACGTATTAATAATATCTCTACATCTGTCAGAGACCAAGAGGCAAAAAATGTATCGAGAGCAATAGAAAGCGATAGATAAAAAGAAATATAGATGGATAGATAGATAGAGAGATAGTTAGGCATGAAGAGAAAAAGACTCAGAGCTCACCTTATGTTTCCGTTGAAGACAATTACTCAAACTTTTGTCCACTATCCTTTGCGAATCCTATGTGGTAGAGATGTACAGAGGTGCCTGTGTGTTTGTGTTTAACCTATATCAATTTCCAGAGGGGCCTGAATGTTTAGCATATATCAGTTTACAAAGGATGTCTGTAAGTTTGTGTTTAGCCTATATTTAACCAATATCAGTTTACAGAGCTACCTGTATGTTTGTGTTTAGCCTGGAAGGCATCTCAGCTGCAAGTAACGACATGTCATAATACAGAATGATTCAACCACAGAGCACCAGATATATTGACATAAGTAGAGAGACAGAGAAAGGGTGAAAGGTAGCTGTAGAGAGGTATGCAAAGAAAGAACAGAGTGTAAGGGAGAGGTAATGAAGGCCAGGGAGAGAGCGAAAGAAAATCAGATGGATAGAGAATGATAGCTAGAGAAAAAGAGGAGGGAAAACTGAGAAAGGGAGAGACAGCAAGTCTGTCCCCTTCACAGAAGCGCACACACCTTACCCTGTAAAGGGGAGTGTTGCTCTTGACCGCCCTCCTGTGACAAGGATGTGTAACTGCATCTCAGCTCAGCCCCATCTCTATACATCCAAGTGGAAGGTAGGCTTAGAACAGAAGTGGGAAAACTCAGGCCTGCACAAGCTGATTTAAACTACAGGTTGGAGTTTAAAATAAGATATTTGTTTCTGGGGGGGTGAAAAAAATGCTCTGATCCACTCCTAAACATCTAAAACATAAAACATGATGTGGAGATTAATATGATCCCGAAAATCATTAGTTTTTCTTGCCTAAAATCTGATTGTGACGAACAATAGGTTTGTCCATCAGTGGCCTAGAAGGTCCTAATTGATGAATTTCACATGACTATGAATACAAAAATATACATTTCAGAGATTTTCCATTTCAGCTAATGAAACATAGGGAGAAATTTTACATGTCGTATTCATATAGTTGTTCAGTTTAGTTTATTTGAAGCATTTAAATAGAATCCCTCCTCATTTGTATGATTGCCAGTAGAAATGTGGGTTGAAGTGGCAGCTATTTTCAAACCAATGATCAAATATCTGATTTGGTTTTATAGACCCCGTCATAAAACGATAGATGTTTCAGACCCAGTCTTAAAACGATAGTTGTTCCAGACCCAGTCATAAAACAAAGGTTGTTCCAGACCTTAGGCAGTTATTCCTAGCCACTGAAATTCAACACTGTTGTTGTTTTCACCTTGGGGTTTCAGGCTGGGTGTTTTGTAAAAGCACTTTGTGACAACTGCTGATGCAAAAAGGGCTTAGAAATAAATGTGATTGATTGATTGAGACCCAGTCATAAAACAATGGTTGTTCTCACTCATCTGATTTGAGATATGTGGTTAGAATGAGGAAACCTATAGAATCAGCAGCAGTGTTTCTTCACAGCTGTCCAGATTTTTGTTTGTTTGTTGTGCCTAGTGTAAAATCTCTATGGTAAATATTTAGCAGACATATAGTATCTCTGTAGCTTAATGCTAGATGTTAATGCTTCACGCCATAAACAGTGGACAGCCTTCTATTTACCTTACAGCTCTTATGTTTGGATTTCATTCCAAACATGTTCACGTGGGGAATTTCTGACATTCCTCCAGCTTGGATTGAACAGCCATGAATTAGCCAAAAATGGCACGTTTTCTGTGTTGCTTTTTTGGCTGACTTTGGGGTATGTTATTTGGTTTAGCTTGTGACGGTATTCATGCAGAGATTATCATCGCCTCTAGCAGCACCACTATGCCACGTGCAGTTCTGAACATGTGTCAAGGCACTTAGCGATTAAAGACTGAATTCGAACATCACTTGAATGTCAGAGAATTGACCTCATGGTTCGACGTATTCAATTGATAAAGCCGCCTTACTCTTCTCGCTTTCCTCCTCGGGAATAGTACGCGTTGTAGGATTACATCCCAAATGCCGCCGGTTCCCGTCAGAGGGCACTGCCTTTATGCATCTTGTCAAAAGTAATACACTCTGAAGGGCATAGGGTCCCATTTGAAAATCGCATACCAGATTCAGCTGGCAACAGCCGTGATTGCACCTTTTCATTTTTGGTTTCCTGGGGCAACCCACCGTGTCGAGCTATGACGTGTCTGACAGAGGAAGGATGTGGGAGGCATGTTGAAACTTGTTTGGGTATAGTCTCATGGTTGACAATGGCATGTGAGAATACGCTTTTGCAAAAGCTCTCCCTGCTTCAGACATTCTATGTTGGAAAGTTCCAGAATGCACTTGGAGTATTGCTAATTCTAAAATGTGTTAGACAGAAGTGCATGTGTACGCAGGGCTCTTGTGTAATCCGGGTGGGTTGAATCCCAGCTATGGTAATACTAGAACTGATTCTAATATTGTTTCCAAACGAAGATACCACCCACTGTTTCTGGAAGGGGATGATTCACTTTCAGTATTTCATATTAAGCCATTAAAACCTAGCACCCCTCCAACCTTCTCTGTGTGAAGTGTTTGCACTGCGGGTTGAGTGCTTCCACATGCTAGCCCTGGCTAAAGTCAGTGGTTTTACAGATGTACAGGCACTAGAACAGCAGGACCAGCTGCCACTGCTTAACATGGGACTATAGTATACCACACACACACACACACACACACATTTGTCTTTCTGCATGGGGACTTAAGACATAACTTTGACCAATAAATACATTCAAACGTAAAGCCTAACCTCAATAACCAAACTTTTATGCCTAAACTGACACTAGCCCTAATTGCAAAAATTAAACCTAATCGTTGAAGCCTTAATCTAAAAGGAACCCCGGTGGCAATTTGGATAATACACACATGCACACAATTAGGTAACAAAAACACTGTGTTAAAAAATGAAGCGTCTATATTAAGGACATTTATGATCATCTCCTAGTCATTTTTTAATTTCTGCGTGCTGTCTGAATACATTTGCAGTTAGCATTTGGTTAGCTTAGCACAATTGCTGGAAGTCCTTGATGGTTACCAGGTCCTCTCAAAAGCAGGGAAATAACGGCAAACCTAAAGAACAATCACAATATACACAGGAAACACAATGTGAACATTTGCTAAGAAAGTATGCTGAAAGCGGCTGCCACTGGAATTGTAAAAATCTGTGAAGAAGATATCAAGAATGCAATTTAACTGTTTTATTTTTTGTTCCGCTGACTTTATTCCCTAAAAACAAGGGGAATGGCCGCTCAACTTGTTTCCCTTCGAGGAATTATGCTAATTTCTTACTTATTACCTGTACACCACCATTGAAGAGACACATACACACAAACACACACCCACACACCACAACAGACCAGTACATGTTTACTTCAACCCCAGAGTGTATTTACATTGGAACCCACTTTGAACACTCTAATTTAGGACATTCAAACATTCTAGAACATGTGTGATCTCCACGCAGCAAACAACATTTTATTGCAGCAAAGTCAAAACTGATCCTTAACTTTGACAATGTGCTAATAGTATGGTTGGAATAAGGTTTGATGTAGGTGGTGGGTATGTTTGGAAAGGAAGGATAGATTGTGAGTTGTTCAGTGTGGCAGCCTTTTGTTAACTAGGTCAAGATGCCCTGTTTTTTTTTATTGATAGATTTTCCTTCTTTCTTGATTCTGGGTTATATTCCACGTGGGGTGTTCACATAACCCAAGGATTTTGGGAACGTCATGTACTTTTAGCATCTATAGCTGAAGGGTGAGTCATGACAGTGTTGTCCAGAATTCTATGTTGTCGGATAGGAATTATTTGTTTCCTTTCTTGTAGCCCTCCAAAACGACGTAGTTTTTCAATGGCCGCCTTTAGTATCTTTTCCATGTATTCCTTGACTACATTACTATCTGACCTAAAAACACTGTTCACAAGGAAAGTATTTTCCATATTCCTAACTCTCTATTGACCCTGTCGAAGTTCTAGGCCCGGCCTGTAAACCATCTGATTAGTAATAATATAATCTCAACTAAGTTTATTTATAAAGGCTGGATGTTTTTTCAAATGGTTTCCACAGGCACAGATCTAGGATCAGCCTTCATCCTTACCACCATTACAGAGAAAACATTAAACACATCCTGGACTCTAAGGAGGACAGTTATGCGGACATAGATTAACCCTAGATCTGGATTAGATATATTTTTTTACTCTAATGTTTGAAAGCCCCTGATCTTTTCATCCGTAATTCCGATCATGCATTAAAACACACACATATTTTGGGTCCTCTGTGTGTCATTCAAGCAGTAGATCTACTCCGCACTATTTGGAACGTGAGCCTGTCTAGAGAGCACCGGTTAAAGGGCACCAGGGTTGGCATTTGGTTTTAGTGGCTATGGATATACAATATATTTATTTAGCTTTATTCTAAGAGCAATATAAGAAGTGCAGCTGAAGAGTAGGGCTGCACGATTCATCGCAATTTGAACATGTGCGAATTCTAAGCATCAGAAAGCTGTGATTCAAAATAAATATTTCTACTGGTGTGCCACCTTCGCTTTTATCACATTGTAGCAACCTTGGCATGGCCACTACTCGCCCATCCCTATTTGGAGCAGTGGGTAGTGTGCCCACCTGGGGAGTCAAAGGTCACGGGTTTGAGACACTGCCTGCCAGAAGCTACAATACGTATATACAATTTATTAGGAGTAGATTTTATAATCCAGCTAACCTACTTGAAAATTATAATTGAGATTTTTATTATAAAGATTGAAGTCTGGCAAGCAAACAACAGGATCGTGTTAGTCAACACATGTATCTTCAAGCGCTGTTACAACATGTCTTCCCCTACATGTTGCTATTTTAAGACAATAAACGTTTACAATTCAAATGTCCAGCTGTATGTCTCGAATCAGTCAATCAAACTAGAAATTGTTCTGCTCATGCCTTTCACTCGTGCCAATTTATTCAAAGTGCGCTAAAGTTAATATTCTTAAAATATCCCAATTCCCTGATGACTCTATAACTAAGGAATGCAATAGCCACAACCCAATAAAGTAACCACACACGTGGATTAAGAAACTATATTAGCTGTGCCGGTACTCTGAACATTTGCTTTCTAACCACTGAGAAACATGTAGATGTGGCTTAGAGCGTCCTGCGAAAGAATAGCATGGAGTAGGGCTTGCTGTTATGTAGAGGATAGATTAAAATGAGCCCAGGTGACAATGACATAGAGCCCAGGGATGATTTGATGTCGAAAAATAATTAATCTTCTGTTAAAGTCACAAACTAATGTAGGCCTCATATTAAAAACCGCAAGCCGGTGGTTTGAACAACACACAGCATCACAACAAACTTATTTCAACATGAGACAGCGCCATAGGAACAAAAAGTCTCACCTCGGGATGGGGGGTGGGGCTATGCCCTGAATGTGCTGTGAGCCTAGCAACGCCTCTGCTGCATGATATTTAAAACGTTGTTTCTCAAAGAACCATTTCAACTAAAGGAAGATTTTCTAAAGGTTCTACAAGGAACCCATGAAAATGTTTCTGTATAATCCACTGTTCCAGGCTGTAATTTGATAAACAGGAGTTCATAATCTGCATCTTTCATCTTATTAGTTAAGGGCATAGGTTGTTTTTGGTCAGAGTAGGAAGTCACAACCCCTGAAACTGTATAACAGCGTCTTGTTGTTGCTTGCTCTTTGGGTTTTCAGGCTGGGTATCTGTAAAAGCACTTTGTGAAAACTGCAGATGTAAAAAGATTATTTGAGTCCTCAATGCTCTTTATTCACTTTGTAGTGAACATATTTTGAAAGATGACCATAGGGGTTTGGTCAAAAGTTGTATAGCGTGTAGCGAATAAGGAGAAATCTTAGACACATTTGGAGCATGTACAATTGCATCTATTTCAGTCATTTACCAGATGCTCTTACCTAGAGCTTCATACAGTAGTTACTATATAGTAATATTTAGTTACAGTCCTAATATTACTTTAAGTACCATGCACCCCCTCCCTATCCCCCGGTATTTCAAGCACCACACTCTACCAACTGAGCTACCCAGGACACCAATTTAGATTTTATTTTTAAAGGAAAAAGGAAAATGTTATGTTAGGACCCCTTATTGCTCAATGCTGGGATGAAAGCACTAGGATTTAGGAAAACTCAGACCCCTGTTGATGTACCATATTATACACACACAAACACACAATCCTATTGGGCGGATGATATTCCAAGGCTGCTTGGAGACATTTCATGAATAGATCAGTCATCCCCTTTGAAAACAGGGGTGGATGTGTTACCTTTGTCAGGAGCATTACTCTATTCACTATCTGGGTCATAATTTCTATGTTGTTTCTTTCCTTTGAGGGAAAAGGTGCGAATGAAGAGGGGTATTGTAAAATGTCTGTGGGGTCTGAACGGCACAGCAAATCATTGTGCATGGGTGCAGTTATCTGTGTGTGTGTGTGTGTGTGTCAGGGCTGGGTGTAGTCATCTGTGTGTGTGTGAGTGGGGGGGTGTATGTGTGTGTGGGTGTGTATGTGTGTGTTTGTGTGGGGGTGTGTGTGTGTCAGGGCTGGGTGTAGATGTGTGTGTTTGTGTGGGGGTGTGTGTGTGTGTGTGTGTCAGGGCTGGGTGTAGATGTGTGTGTTTGTGTGGGTGTGTGTGTGTGTCAGGGCTGGGTGTAGATGTGTGTGTTTGTGTGGGTGTGTGTGTGTGTCAGGGCTGGGTGTAGATGTGTGTGTTTGTGTGGGTGTGTGTGTGTGTCAGGGCTGGGTGTAGATGTGTAATCATCATCCATCAGTCAGTCTTTGATGGGGGAATTCCAGTCTTTTCAGCTCTCTCATCCCCACAGTTGCATGCCTTTCCGCTCTCCACCCTCTTCTCCAACCTCATCCCACCTCCTCTCTCGCTCCTCTCACTCCCTCACCTGTGCACCCTTTGTGTGGCCTCTGACTTCAGTGTTTGTCGCCGAGTTATGCTTGCTCCGTGGAACTAGACGGTTTTATTAAGATTATATTTCAGGCATTTAGAGTGTGGGCGAATACAAACCGGGGCTGCAGCCCCACGTCCAGTAGTGGGGTAGAATGCTGGACCAACCTGGGTTATGAACTAGACTTTCTTGCAGTGTAAATAGTCAAATGCTCATAAACTCCCCCATACTCTGCTGATGCTGTTGCACTTTGTTTTTGCGAATGTTCTAGCTAGTTTCCAGAAAGGGAGATGAATGGGTTATACTTTAAAGACGTTAGTAGAGTAAGGGTTAGAATCAGGGTTAAGGTAGAATCAGGGTTAAGGTAGAATCAGGGTCAAGGTAGAATCAGGGTCAAGGTACAATCACTGTTAAGGTAGAATCAGTGTTACGGTAGAATCAGGGTTAAGGTAGAATCAGGGTTAAGGTAGATTAAGTGTTAAGGTAGAATCAGTGTTACGGTAGAATCAGTGTTAAGGTAGAATCAGGGTTAAGGTAGAATCAGTGTTAAGGTAGAATCAGTGTTAACGTAGAATCAGGGTAAAGGTAGAATCAGGGTCAAGGTAGAATCACTGTTAAGGTAGAATCAGTGTTACGGTAGAATCAGTGTTGTGGTAGAATCAGGGTTAAGGTAGAATCAGGGTTAAGGTAGAATCAGTGTTAACGTAGAATCAGGGTTAAGGTAGAATCAGGGTTAAGGTAGATTAAGTGTTAAGGTAGAATCAGTGTTAACGTAGAATCGGGGTTAAGGTAGAATCAGGGTTAAGGTAGAATCAGTGTTAACGTAGAATCATGGTAAAGGTAGAATCAGGGTTAAGGTAGAATCAGTATTAACGTAGAATCAGGGTAAAGGTAGAATCAGGGTAACGGTAGAATCAGGGTTTAGGTAGAATCAGTGTTAAGGTAGAATCAGGGTCAAGGTAGAATCAGTGTTAAGGTAGAATCAGGGTTAAGGTAGAATCAGGGTTAAGGTAGAATCAGGGTAAAGGTTGAATCAGGGTCAAGGTAGAATCAGGGTAAGGGTAGAATCAGGGTAAAGGTTGAATCAGGGTAAAGGTAGAATCAGGGTAAAGGTAGAATCAGGGTAAAGGTTGAGGAGAAAGCTGTTTGGATGTTTGCTAGTAATAGTACCCTACTGCCTGCTGGGGGAGAGAGAGGGTGTGTTAAGAAAGAAAAAGAGAGGAGAAAAGAGACAGTGACATGGAGACATTGAGACATTGGAGAGGGAGCTACATGAAGAGGGAGTAGTAACATGAAGACATGGAAAGAGGGAGTGACATGCAGAGAGGGAGTGTAGAAGGGAGTGAGGGAAATAGAGGAGAGAAACACAAGGGTGAAAAGAGATAGAGAATACATTTAGCCTCCCCCGACTGGAATTTATGCCCCATTGGTGCCGGGTTAATGGCTACAGGGCCGGGCGTGAGAGAGACAGACTGCATTGAACTGAAGCAGACCAGATACTAATCAGATATCTACTGCTTGTAAAAACACCCCACTGAACAACACACACACGCACACACAAACTCTGTCTCTCGCTCTCTCTGTAATCCGTCCGGCGGTGTTTTGCTCACACCATCAATTCTGCCAATCCATTATTGGAAACCTCTCATTATATGAACCCCAAAATAGCACGTTGACACAGTAACACTGTAACACTGTAACACAGACATACTTGACTCGGTAACACTGTAACACAGACCTACTTGACACAGTAACACAGACATACTTGAAACAGTAACACTGTAACACTGTAACACAGACATACTTGACTCAGAAACACTGTAACACTGTAACACAGACATACTTGACTCGGTAACACTGTAACACAGACCTACTTGACACAGTAACACAGACATACTTGAAACAGTAACACTGTAACACTGTAACACAGACATACTTGACTCAGAAACACTGTAACACTGTAACACAGACATACTTGACACAGTAACACTGTAACACAGACATACTTGACACAGTAACACAGTAACACAGACATACTTGAAACAGTAACACTGTAACACTGTAACACAGACATACTTGACACAGTAACACTGTAACACAGACCTACTTGACACAGTAACACAGTAACGCAGTAACACAGTAACACAGACATACTTGAAACAGTAACACAGCAACACTGTAACACAGACATACTTGACACAGTAACACAGGTTTTCCTGGTTAAGTATAACTGTTTGTCAGCTCATCTGAGTCAATCTTTTCCTAGTCATAAGTTAATATCTTCATTGACGTGGGTGGTGACTGGAAAACCATTCCGGACAGGAAGAGAAAGAACTTTGGGAGAGAGTGAAAGTGCAGAAGGGAGAGAAGAAGGGACTGACAAAGAAATGACTAGGTAGTCAGGGGAATAGAGAGCTGGAGGTGTTAGTAAAAAGAGGAATGATTTGTGGTGAAAATAATAAGTGGTCTTTATACTGGACCTACTCACAGTTCAGATATGTTTGTGTGGGAGCTGTACTACCCTCTGGAATCCCAAAAAGCACTGCGTTCTTTGATAGTTAGCTAAATTTCACATCGAAATAATGAATATGTGTGCCTAATGTAATGACACGTGCATTGCTGGAAACTTTATTTCTACAGACAGAAAGAGAGATGGAACCGAGGGAAAGATGAGTGGGAGAAAGATAGAGAGAGATGGAACCGAGGGAAAGATGAGTGACAGATAGACAGAGAGATGGAACCGAGGGAAAGATGAGTGGGAGACAGACAGACAGAGAGATGGAACAGAGGGAAGGATGAGAGTGAGACAGATAGACAGAGAGATGGAACCGAGGGAAAGATGAGTGACAGATAGACAGAGAGATGGAAATGAGGGAAGGATGAGTGGGAGACAGAAAGAGAGAGAGATGGAACCAAGGGAAGGAGGAGTGGGAGAAAGATAGCGAGAGATGGAACCAAAGGAAAGATGAGAGACAGATAGACAGAGAGATGGAAACGAGGGAAGGATGAGTGGGAGACAGACAGACAGAGCATTGGAACCGAGGGAAGGATGAGAGGGTGACAGAAGGAGTACATACAGACTTATAGAGAGGGAGTGGACATGGAGGAGGTTGGTTAAGTCTGCCTGTGTAAGTTGACACAGTGAGGGCCACACGGGCACTATGCAGGGTAAGTAGGTCATGCATGCCAGGCAGGAGATCACACAGTCTTAGACAGACGGACTGACGGAGATTACATTAACATAGACAGGCAGACGGACTGACAGGAGATTACATTAACATAGACAGGCAGACGGACTGCCAGGAGATGACACAAACATAGACAGACACACAGGAGATCACACAGACAGACAGATCACACAGACAGACGGACAGACAGACATACAGATGAGAAAGACAGATGAGATGAAACATACCTAGACAGATAGATATATAGGTAGAAAGGTCACTGTTGGACCCCAGCCCAAACCAAAGGGTTTCAACCCAGACCCAAGCTGAAGCACGAGGCCAGAGAAAGGGCCTCAAAAAGGGAGTCAACCTGGGAATGATGTTCGCTGCTGGTTATTGGTCAGGTCTCAGAATTTGCATTACAGTAACAGCAGCAATTAGTACAGAATCATCACCCTATACTTGACATCAGTGGGATTCAAACACACAACCTTGGTGTTGGTAGTGTGAGACACAAAAGACAACCGCATTGTCGATATAAAAAATAATCTTGTCAATTACAGGACATGATTGCCATCCAAATTAGCAACCACAGCTGGTAACTATTGGTCCTTTTTCACTGCATGGTACCAGCTAGACCATACTCACCTCTCCTCGACTCTACCCCGCTTTGGGAGCTTTTCCACTGTATGGTACCTGCTCGTCTCAAGTCGCGTTTTTTGCTTTTCCATTGGCCCAAATTTGGGATAGTACCTGGTACCAGGTAATTTTTAGAACCTGCTTCGTCACAGTTTTGCAGGGCGATAATTCCACTTTACTTTTTTACTGTTTTCAATAAGGGTCTGTGACCATGTTATCCAGATTTAATTCACTTTAGATTTTTCTCCTTGATCTAAGCTTGTCTATGTATGTATGATGTAATGTATGGTGTTCATTCAATAGATATTTTGGTTCACTGCAGGGTTTACGTTAGCTGGCAAATGCTAGCTTTTCGCCGGAATCAGGTGTACGATATCTCCATTGTTGTTGTCGCATTGGAGGTGGAGTCATGGCAGAATAGACAGCAATGCTAAGGGGTAAATCAGATTACAAACAGAGCTGCTGTGAACAATCACAAGTACATCTTTGTTAAAAAAGCAGGCTTCTACCGAGCCAAAACTCAACACATTGGTGTTGGCTCAATATCATTGGCCAATGAGCAACTCTCCATGTGCAGCCACATCTAGCCTAGATGTCCATGTGAGGGACACATCTAGGTGTGCAGCCAAAGATGTGTTGGTAAAGCCTCTTCTTGGCTTTTACAAAGCTTTTGCAACATGTGTTTGTCATTTAAATTGTGTGGGATGATGTTAGGTTCCACCATCAGAGGTGATTCAAGAATAGTTTGGAGCAAATTCCTGGTTTTTGACCCTAGATTTGGCTCAATGATCTCCTTTTCATTATGGAGGTTGAAGGTCTATGACCGCCATCCCCATGTCAGTCTCATATATTAGTTGTGAAATAACATCACCAGTGACCAGGTTTGGATTTGCCAGGCCAAAATGTATTCATTTTGACATGGATAAAATATCATGGCCAATTGTCAAAGACAGATTTGACACAAATTAATTTAGTGTTTGTTGAACATTGACATTTCTTCAAATAATTTTCAGATTGATCAATTGATTAGACCAGGGGTGTCCAAACTATTCCACTGAGGGCCATGTGTCTGCAGGTTTTTGCTCTCTCCTTATACTTGATTGACTAATTAGGTTACTAATTGGTTAGTTTCTACCTTCAACTGGTTGTTTACATGTGAACTGGGAACCAATTCATAAGAAAAACCTGCATACACTCAGCCCTCCGTGGAGTGGTTTAGACACCCCTGAATTAAACAAAAACCCATGTTGTTATTTTTTTGCATCAATGGTGGAAAATGTCTTTGATGATCCCAGTCATGGAAATTAAGCTGAGTAAATTGTGATTGTATAGAGTAGCGGTGTAGAGTAGGAGTTACTGTAGGCTGAATGTGAAAACAGTGAAATTAACTGTAACAGATTACCTTTAGCACTTCATTTGGTCATTTATAACACATTCCTGACTTTGTGACTGTAACAATGACAGAACAGAAATGAATAATATTATGTTTTCATGACTTAACTAATGTACTCATTACATTTCAGCAAACATTTCACCAAACAGGCTCTGTAAAGGGAATGTCAGGATGGATTCTTACAGTAGGAAAACAGTGCCACCCAGTGGAAATTCAGCACACAGCACATACAGATGCACTTCTTTCCACTACCAGGAGGTCTGATCATTGTTAACGCTACACAGAGCAGGCTTTTGCTGAAAAGCTGCTTAAGTATCAACTTCTTATGTGGATGCTGTCTCCTCTAGTTTTAGTTGGCTAAATATACATGTTTTGATGAGTGCCTGTATTTGATTATTTAAACTGTGTCATTATTGTAGGGTTTTCAAATGTGTTTTAGCATTTTAAAGTAGACAGCTGAAAAAGATGTCTACAGCTGAACAACCCTTATGGGTTAAGGAAGAATCACATGACTGCCACAGGGCCAACCAGAGGGGTCAGATAATTTGTACTTCTATAACTTAAAAATGACAGTCCAAATGGGTTCGTAATAATGAAAGGAAAGCTGTTAGATGCCTTTGGAAAGTGTTCTGATCCCTTCTCGTCCTCTACATTTTGTTGTGTAATATATTCTATATTTTGCTTCCGTTCATTGTTCCCTCAATCCTGAACAGTCTCCCCGTCCCTGCTGCTAAGCGTCCCCACAGCAAGATGCTCCTGCCACCATGCTTCACTATTGGGTGATGAGTCGTACCTTGTTGAGTCTGTAACCCCCTTCACTTGATCAGTTGATTTACAGACTGAGAGGTGACGGACTTCATACATTTTTCAAGTGAAATCCTGATCAAAATCATGTTAAAGATGCTGTTGTTTGTATTTTCTGCTCATAAAAAATGGACTTGCTGAATACACAGTTAAAGTGAGCGTGGGAAGCATAGAACGACTCATTCTCACTCACTTCGTTTGTTCATTTCTCTGCTGTTATCGACTGTGAGAAGTCACCGTCTCTTCCCACGATTCTCAGGTTGTTGATCCGTTTCACAGCTGTGAGTTATCAGCAAGTTAATGTGTGTTTGTGTGTGTATGACGCAAACCAGCCTAAAAAACTTTCTCTGTGTCTCACTTATAGGCGTGTCACGGCTGTGCTTCGGGTTCAAAGTGTGACTGCAGCGGCGTGAAAGGAGTCAAGGTAAGTGTGAACCACCAACACACACCCACGCAATCATTTGTTGGGTCACTCTCTGCAAGGACATTTTGGGGTACAGATACCACTTCCTCCACTCTGCGAGGCTCCCCATGTTCTCTGACACAGAGCAGCACCTTTTTAGCCGCTTCGCCCTTGACTTATCTAGGCCTGCAATCTGAAGGACACGTACCGCCAACCTGTGAACACGGTCCAAGCTCCCGAACGTCATCCCCGCAAGTGTGTACCGATAACCGAGGTAGTTTAGGGGTAGCGTGACGAGTTGCTACTCCAGCAAGTGGTCAGCGACAGCATAGCGGTGAAACATTCAGCCCAGAATCCAGAGTGGGCACCTGTCTGTGGGCTCCCCCACAATAATCACACAGGGCTACCGGGAACATGTATTGACATTCGTCTGTATGCTGCTGGTAAATGACGTAATTGACTGGCTGTTCTGTGTTCTACAGGGAGAGAGGGGTTTCCCGGGACTACAGGGTCAGCCAGGCGTGCCTGGTTTCCCCGGACCTGAGGGCCCAATCGGACCTCGGGGCGAGAAGGTAGGGAGTGCTCGCTGGATCTGGTTGGAGGAGTTACAGATTCAAAACTTGGTAGCCCATCTGACCATACCTGTGAATGTTGACGCTTCCCTGTTGTTCTTCTCTCTCTCTTTTTCTCCCTAAGGGCAATGACGGACCTCCAGGGCCATCGGGTCCAAAAGGAATTAGGGTGAGTGGCCATGGTTTTTGAACATATTCTACCCGTGTCTGTAATACATCCACTTCCACCTTTGAAACCTTTCACTACTCTCGAGTGTAGTGCATACCTCTGTCCACCAGAGGCCTCTGTATCGCTCCAAGACAAACTGCTGCTCCACATAGTATTGCCACAAGGCTTTCCTCTTCTGATTTCAGTGCTTCATTACACAAACTCTTAGTAACTTGTGATGTTTGATTGACATACTTTTTATTCCTGCAGGGACCTCCAGGACTGCCCGGATTCCCAGGCACGCCAGGAATTCCAGTACGTTTCCCACCATTTCAAGTTATCACTTGTTCTATCCCTTCTGGTATCGATATAAACATCCTCTATTGTGTATTTGGGCACTTTCTAGCATGGGTTTAAGGTTTTGGACAGTTTAGGATGATAAATACTATCTAGATCATACATTTGTTTTGTGACATACTGAGTAAGAAAATCATATTGGCTTTGTTCTTGGTATTTGTAATCTGCAACATTCAACAACTTATGGCAGCTGAACATTGCCCTGATGGATGGGTGGATTCATATGCAGTCCCCTCTTGATTTGTAATCAAACTAATTACCAAAACATTATAGTATAGATTTTCAGCTTTCATTTTACATGCAATTTGAGGGCATCAAAAGTATTGGGACAGCTGGCTTGACTTGTATTTCTGATTAGTCATGTGTTCAATCACATATTTTGTGTAGGCATTAGGGAGATGTCAATGTTTTCTTGATTCTAGGGTTTGTGCTTGTGCTTGAGTCTTGACCAAGGAGGTGTCAATAAATTTCAGGGATGCTATTGAGTATGAACGATCGCAAACAACAGGCGAAGAAAACTTCTATAGTTGATGACCGAAGAATGCTCACCATAATAGAAACATTTTACAGAATAAACTGATGTATGAAAGATCAGGAAAACTATCCAGGAGGGGGGTGTGGAGCTGTCAGCCGCTATCATTCGCAAAAGACTTCACCGGCCATTATGTGCAGAATCAAAGCGTTGTGCAACATTAGGGTTTTCCTAAGTTTCAGTATACCGATAAAAATTCTGAGACTAAATGTGGGTAACAAAATGAACACTGAGTCATGTCACCTCTCTGAGTGATGCTGACTTCCTGTTTTCTGTGTTCTCCTCCAGGGTCTCCCAGGACAAGACGGACCACCGGGCCCCAGGGGACTCGCAGGATGCAACGGGACAAAGGTAGGTTGCTATGGTTGCTACTGACAGACATGCATACAACTCTGTTGAGTCCTGGGGAAACGTATGTTGGGCTGAATTGGGACTGAAACGGGCATGTTGTATCACATCTGACCACTAGGTGGTGACAATCATCTGTTGTTATTCAGCACATAAGCAAAGTTTCCTATGAGTATTAATCAAATGTATTTTATAAAGCCATTTTTACACTGAACAAAATTATAAATGCAACACTTTTGTTTTTGCCCCATTTATCATGAGCTGAACTCAAAGATCTAAGACTTTCTCAATGTACACAAATGGGATATTTCTCTCAAATAATGTTCACAAATCTGTCTAAATCTGTGTTAGTGAGCACTTCTCCTTTTCTGAGATAATCCATCCTCCTCACCTCACAGGTGTGGCATATCAAGATGCTGATCACGCCGCATGAGTATTGCACAGGTGTGCCTTAGGCTGGCCACAATAAAAGGTCACTTGAAAATGTGCAGTTCCATCACATAGCACAATAGACTTTGCAAGGGAGCGTGCAATTGGCATGCTGACTGCAGTAATGTCCACCAGAGCTGTTGCCCCTTGAATTGAATGTTCATTTCTCTACCATAAGCCAAAGGCGTTTCAGAGAATTTGTCAGTACATCCAACCGGCCTCACCACCACAGACCATGTGTGTCCACACCAGCCCAGAACCTCAATCAAATCAATCAAATCAAATTTATTTTATAAAGACCCTTTTACATCAGCAGTGGTCACAAATTGCTTTTACAAAACACCCGGCCTTAAACCCCAGGGAGCAAACAACAGTACTCCACATCCAGCATCTTTGCCTTAAAGAATGCTGGATGTGAGATGTCAGAAACCGTCTCAGGGAAGCTCATCTTCATGCTCGTCATCCTCATCGTTGTCTTGACCTGACTGCAGTTTGTCTTCGTAACAGACTTGAGTGGGCAAATGCTCACAATCGATGGCGTCTGGCACTTTGGAGAGGTGTTCTCTTTACAGCTGAATCTCGGTTTTCACTGTACAGGACAGATGGCAGACATGGCATCGTGTGGGTGAGGGTTTTGTTGATGTCAATGTTGTGGATCAAGTGGCCCATGGTGGTGGGGGTTTATGGAATGGCCAGGCGTATGTTATGGACAACGAACACAGGTGCATTTTATTGATGGCATTTTGCATACATTGAGATAGTGTGACGAGATCCTGAGGCCCATTGATGTGCTATTCATCCACTACCATTACCTCAAGTTGCAGCATTATAATGCACGGCCCCATGTTGCAAGTATCTGTATGCAATTCCTGGAAGCTGAAAACATCCCAGTTGTTGAATGGCCAGCATACTCACCCGACATGTCACCCTTTGAGCATGTTTGGGATGCTCTGGATCGGCGTAATACGACAGTGTGTTTCAGGTCCTGCCAAATTCCAGCAACTTTACACAGCCATTGAAGAGGGGTGGACCAACATTCCACAGACCACAATCAACAACCTGATCAACTCTATACGAAGGAGATGTGTTGCACTGCGTGAGGCAAATGGTGGTCACACCAGATACCTACTGGTTTTCTGACCCCCCC
>JACXGJ010010647.1:0-21447 GCA_016801105.1 Esox niger
CCCCCCCCCCCGCGGCATTAGTTCCCCTGTAACCCGACGCAGCTCTGTAGCAACCGTTGGCGCCCCCTTAACAGGCCCACACAGGCACTCACCTTGGTCAGCCTCATCCCGCCACTGTAGGGTCTCTCTGGACTACGGCGCTTCAGTGGCCCTCTGACGACAGGCTCCGGCTCAGCTTCCTCCCCACAGAAATCCGCACTCAGGGCGCAACCCATGTAGACATGTGGTCCCTGGTGCCCTCTCCCTCTCTCCGTCTCTCCACGTCTCTCCCTCTCTGTCACACTGTGGTCTCCCACTCCTCACTGTCTTGCTGCGTGCTCTCAGGCAGATGTTTTTGTCGGCTGACGCGAGGCCCTCCCCCTTTCCCAGGCTCGTGTTCAGCCTCGCGCACGCAGGCACTCGCCGGGGGCCAGAGGATAAGCGTTTTCTCCCTCCTCTCTCTGTGTGTCGCACAGACACGCGCATCCACCTCTCTCAAATACTCGCTTGTGAACATGCAGTACATATATGGTCTCTCTCCTTCTGTCCGTCTCTCCCAGGCACAAGTTGTTACCCTGTCTCTCTCTCTCTCTCTCTCTCTCTACACCTCTGACTAACTCTTTTCTCTCATACTCTACAATAGCACACTGTTTCTCATTCCGTCTCTCGCTCTGAATTCTGGAACCCTCTCTGTATCCTGCTCACACATAAACAGCCATCTTGCCAGACATTGTCCGCATTGTTTAGAAATGGTTGCACCAAAACAAACAGGACCAAGACATTTGCAGTTTGTACACTTTAAACATCACTGACCTCTTAGAATGCTACAAGTCTCCTCTGTCTAGACCACTTACACACTCGCAAGATCAGTTCCAAACACGGCCAAGAGAGGCGAAGTGTTCAGGGCTGTGGGCCGCTGTGAGCTAGACATCAATGGTTTTGTCCACACCTCAGGGTAGCAGACAAAGTGGACTTAATTAATCCGCTGTGACACTTTGCCATGGTACTGAGAAGAGACCACACTGTTCTCCTAAAGCAACTGTGGGAAAGACACGTTTGTTTTAATCTCGGTTTGTTTCTCCTCTGGGTGTTGTTTGTTTGTCCTGCTCTGAGTGTTTAGGCTGCTACATGTGAGCTCACCGATTGGGGCTTGGCGATCATGCCCCTTAAAAGGCAAAAGTCTTGACACGCCTCCAAAACACCCTCTCTCAATCAATCCCTCCCTTTTCCCCTCTGTCCCCTCCTCTTTCGGCAGAGTGAAAACAGCAGCCGGGCTACGTCTCGTTGTTGAAATTGTTTTGCTCCCTCCAGACGGCCTTTGCAGGTATTCACCCCACCCGCAACCCTCTTTCCCCCAACTCCCACTGCCCCCTTCCTGCAGCCCCTCTGGTTTTATCTGTTTCCAGGTCTGTTTACAACCCAACCTCTCCTGCTTTAACCGCACTAAGATGAACTCCTTTCAACCAACTTACAGCCCTTAGGGCTTGTGTGGAGCATTGGTCATGGGGATACACCTTTGGACGAAGCTGAGAAGCGTAATCCTGGTTTCCAGACACGCAGTAATGGTTGCCAAGGGAAGGGACGTTTTGTAGGGGGAATACTGCAATCATTCATAATCAGATCAGGTAGGGTGACAAGTGACGGCGTACCAAAACAACACTCGCCATCTTCAGAAACGGAGACCGTTTTGGCCAGGAACCTAAAGTCTCTTTTGTTACAACCAGACAATCTGCCTTCGGTTTAACACTGAGGCAGCGACTGATTGATTTGTAAAAATGTTTTGTTAAACTTAGAAGAGTCACCGGGAGGACAGTGGAGAGCACTTATAGGAAGAGGATGGTACTTTGAGGGGGGAAATCACGTTTTTGGAATACTTTGCAATCAAATGAAAAAAAAGTCCATTTGTCAGGAAGACAGAAAGGAGTAACACAGCTAAATAATCAGAGTTACCAAAGATGGGGTGAGAGAGCGTGAGAGAGAAAGAGACAGAGAGAAAATATCTCCAGGCAGAGAGGAACATTCATTTGTTATGATTCTCACAAATTACACTCAGTGGCCAATTTACTAGGGTACACAGCTGCCTAGATGGGTACACCCCCCAAAAAAATATATTTTCTTGCACAAAAGATAGTTGTCAACATGATTTGTACCCCTAAGGAGTTGAAGAAAAAAATCTGCATTAACAATTAACTTTTTTAAGAACATCTCAGTAGGGAGCTATATTATGGCTTTTGTTTCCTGTTTCACTGGGGTAAAAAATGAAATAACACATGTAAAACCCATTTGTTATCCATCACCATGAGCAAACACAAGAGAAAAATGGTTGTTAACCTTCATAAATCAGGCAATGGGTACACACATTTCATTAAAAAAATCAACAAATATTGTTTCTCCAAAGCCTGAATGCTGTAAGCTGTGGTATTTAAACTGAAATGAATCACAACTCCTCTACCATAAACCAACGCTTCTAGAGAGACAGGATGTCCCACTGGCCACACATCCAGACTACATGTCCACACCAGCCCAGGACCTCTGTATCCGGCATCTCTGCCTGTGGGGTCGCCTGAGGCCAGCCACCAGGACAGCCCATGGAACTGTGTTTGCACAAACAAAGAATTTCTACGCAAACTGTTAGAATCCTTCTCAGGAGAGCGCAGCTTCAGTTGGAAAATACTCACCTACTGTGGCCACTGGCATGCTGGAAGTGTCCTCCTCACAGATGAATACCGCTTTTGCTCAGAATGATTGCTGGGTAACTGGTTTATAATAGCAATAGGGTGTTGTGGGAGATGGTATATTGCCACTAGCCCAGTGTACCCTGGCTGACCAAGCAGTGTCAGGAACTTTTTGATGCATCCTGTCTAAGAACAGCTCTTACCCATGGTACAGTATTTTGGCCATTTACAATAGAGCCAACACTTGTAGTGACTGAACCTGGTTGCATCCCCAGGACACTAAGTTGCTAAACCTACAGCTAGAAAGAAATTGTCAAAAAATTGAATGTAAGGTTGCCTTGATGTTGCTGTTCGCTTAGAATGTAGTGTTTGACTTGGAAAAACATGCTATTGTCAGATGGTGAACATCACTGTTGTCTGTGGTCAAGAGGGCACGGTAGCACACAAGAACTTCATACTTACTGTAAAATATAGTGGTAGATCTTTGAGCCAGTTTCGCAATGGTGCTGGGGCTCGTGGTAATGTGAATGGCAAGAACCAGGAGATTTGAGCAAAAAATCTGAGGCTGAAAATTAGCCACAAGTTGATGTTCCAGCATGACAATGACCCCAAGCACACATTTGAATCCCCAGAAGACCTTATTTTATTC
This sequence comes from Esox niger, assembly GCA_016801105.1. Lineage (NCBI taxonomy): Eukaryota > Metazoa > Chordata > Actinopteri > Esociformes > Esocidae > Esox > Esox niger. The sequence goes on from JACXGJ010010647.1 coordinate 3,304, forward strand.
CGGTGATTTGAGTTAAAGGATCGCCAGGGTCTGGTAACATTATTTATATAGAAAAGTCTCATGAGATACCTTACGATAAGTTTCCCAATCTCAAGACAATCGCCTAATTGACGTTACCTTGTAAATCAGAGGGTGGAAGAAGACAAATTCAACACCCGTGTATGATTTGATGAATGTTTCATTTTTAGTGAATTTCCTTGAATCATTAATGAAGACCAATACGTTCCAATTGTGGAATATCACATTACATTGTCTCCCCGTTCAGGCAGAACCCCTCGTCCAAAGAAAATACTGTCAATGGTCTCTTTTCTCCTTGACCAAGCAAAATGTGTGCCAAAGTTGTGGTCAAAATCCATAAACAGGAAAAAAATTAAATACAGGCCATATCACAGACAACATGGTGAAGGATTACAATAGCAGGCTAACCCAGTGAAGTTCTAAATAGCTCAATGTGGGCAGTACCGACGTGTTTTCATAGGGGGTGGGTGCTCCAATTAAACGGCAAAACTTTCAATATTCAAAGATATGTCAAATTGCTCCTACACTATGTCAACTGTAATTGTCTAATTCAATATAACTAACAATGATGTACGCAAAAGGCACAACATGCCAATGTAGGTATCATTGATCTCGAATGTGATTTGTGCCACAAATGCCAAACTTTAAAGCTACCGTTTGAAACAATGGCCAAGCTAACACAGCCGAAGCACAGGTTGCAGCCAAACCTGGTGAGTAGAACATGCAATTTAGTTAAATGTGGAAACTATCCCTTTAATGTTTAAACCAGGAAGTAAAGCAAGTCTGGTGAAAAAATATTTTCCATTCTTTGACCGTTGGAAATTAATGTAGCTTTTTCAAAAGGTTGCGGTCAAGGTTGGAGGAATGTGGAGAGGATATAGGAACAGAACAGGCACTGTGCAGACGTGCCAAATACACACCACTTTTATGAAAACTGGGATAAAAAAAATTACAGATTAAAAATGTGCTTTTCCAGAGTACGAAAACCCCACGTCATTGGCTGTTACAGAGATACAAGATTGAGTAGTCACTTAAAGAGATTAAAGTCCCTTTCGTGGGAAGAGCAGTTCAACAGTGACTATGCAGCTGTGGCGAGGTTATTGCCTTGTAAAATTCCTTCAATTTTACTTCGAATTGGGATCGGACGCCCGGTTCCTCCCCATAACAAACCCCCTCCCCAGGCCTTAACCTTGACTGAACACAGACTGGCCTTCGTATTTTCCTCCCTGGACAGACCAACTAGACATCCCCCGGGGGGGCGGAGAGGCCTGCCTGTGTCCAGGAATAGCCCACATGGGAGAAAAAGATGCTGGGAAAATGTCAGGGGTTTAACTGTGGTTCTGAGCGCATGCAGCTGTTCCGGCCACTAGCTACAGCAAACTCGTCAGAATCGCTGTTTCTCGCTCCCTCTTTCTCCCAGCTCTCCATATCCCTCTCAACCATTCCTCAGAGTAGCACAAGCAACGCCTGTTTCCCATCAGCGTTTTCAAGCACAGAAACAAAAACACCCCAAAAATTGCATTGGGGCGCGCTCCGCCTCTGCTTAATGGGCCCTGTCCCATAAGGTCAGAGGTCAAAACCTGGGCCGATACCCAGAGGAGTACAAGGGTCAGGGGTGTGCAGAGGAAGGGCTGGGTGAGAGACAGGAAGTAATGAGATCAATCATCCAACAATTGAATCTCATCTGTTCAAACATAAGAACCTAAAACGTGAAAAATTAACCAATTTCCACCATAAGAAACAGAAATCTTGGGTGATTTAGCGATTGGTTAGGTTAGAAACACTGGGTAAATCTATGTAATGAATTCCCCAATTTTGACCTGGTTTATGATGAGTTGACTAAGAGCAACTGGACATTTTACACCCATGCACGTTACACAGACAGACGGGGAATGGCTCCTCATAGCTCCATCCGGAAACATTTAATGGCATCATCCTGGTCAATAACACGTGATAGTGGCTTTACATACACGCAAACATACAGCAACTCCAACACATGTTCCGCAATCAACTCCAGTCCATGGATGAGAATTAGTGAGGATCACGCCTCCGATGTGATCACGACACAGTTCAAACGGTTTTCCGCGACACGGCAGCCGGGCATCGACATCCAGGCAGGTCCAGACATGACAATGAGAAGAAGCACTTCTTTTATGGAGAGGAAGCTGGAAGCCACTGGCGTTGTATTTGGACCGGGACTGGAAGGAACCAGCGAACTACAGATGATGACCCGCAGAACCCAAACATGACAACCCCTTGTGGTTGTAAAAAAAAAGTTATTGTGTGTCAGCAGACCCGAAACCAGGGAACTGTTTTGTCTGTTTGTTTTCTATAATGTTGATCAGTTGCTCCAGCAATAGCATGACCAGGCATTGGAAGCTCAGACGGCCAACATAGCCTGGGATCTAGACTGGCGAGTGGTGACGAATCTAACAGCACCTGTAGCGATTGGTTTGGCTTGGTCTTGTTTTATTTTTTTCAACCCCTCCTTTATAAAACCGTTGTAATGACTTATCATTGAAACCTCCCGTCAATCCATCCAATCGGACGGCGGTCCGGTGTTTGTCTACGTGGAGGTGTACGAGTTCTGAAGCTGAAGCACGGCCTTGGGGTGGCGTTCTCTTTAAAGCAGGGTAGCGGGCGGGGAGCATTGTCGCTCCAGCCAGGTTTTGTTTTGTTTGTGCAGAGCAGAGAACCCGTCCGTTACATCATCCAACCTTCTTCCCTTCTGTAATCTACCTCCCTCCGCTCCTATTGGTCGCGTGGGTCTGCGTCCATTACGGCACGACGGCGCCTCCTGCCTATTCCCTGAGCTCGACCGCTGCAATGAGAAGTAGGTGTTTGAGATTGAAAAGTTTGAACAAACCGCAGGAAACCACAGCGGTTACATTAACTTTGTCTGGAAATTAACGTTACCTTGTTCATCCAACCGAGGCACTTCACCGTCAGTTGAGTAGGTCAAGGTGCTGAAAAAAAGCACAGAGTCAATGAATGACGTACAGTGGATAGTGGACTACAATGCTAAAACACAGTTAAGCAGCTTCTGAACGGCACCAAAAATATTGTGCGTTGTTAGAACATCTAACGCAGGACCTGTTCTAGGGACGACCATCTATAGGACGACCTCTAACCTGTTGAAATGTGGGAGTGTGTCACTGCCGGGGGTCACGGGTAGCTTTGACCCTCTAATGGGCGTGGTCCGCTTGGTCCAGGCGTTCTCCTTGGGGGGCGGGGCCAGCACCACCTTCAGGGGTGGAATGTCCTGTTTGGGGAGGGAGGGCTGTGTCACGGGGGATGAGGGCTCCTCCTCACGACCGCTCTCCACGGAGCGCTCACTCTCCCGGCGCTTGGAGGCTGGTGACCGAACAGGAAGGGAAGTTAAAGCACACGTCCAATCGTCCGACAGGATGTGTGTTCCGCTTTTAACCCAACCCGAGAAAAGAACCCAGTCAAAGCATCAACTGCCCTTAAAACCTCTCAGTGACAACAACCAATGTCACGTCATTACCCATCCTAGCCAGAAATACCGTCACCTCGGCCGGGCTGGGAAGACTCACTACCGGTCCGAGAGCGTCCTGGAGCTTGATCCTCACTGCGCCAGCTGGGGTGCCTGAGGAACGGTCAGGATCATGGATGTCATATACATAACGTGCATTCTATGGACACATTACATTAACATTTTAGTCATACAGCAGACGCTACACCCAGAGAGATTTACAGGAACATTTGGGGAGTTTTCTTTGATCCAGGCATACATTTTGACCAACTTATGCTTTAACCAACTTAGAAACGTTGACAAAATAACATCGGTTTTATCTTTTGAGGACACTGAGAAAATCATACATGCTTTTATTTCATCTCGCCTAGACTACTGTAATGCTTTGTTTACATGCTTCAACTATAAGTCCCAAAGTAAGTTGTACAAGTGGTACAGGACTACAGACTTCATCCAAGGACTAAATCAAGGTCTCATATTACCCCAGTGTTGGCAGCTCTACATTGGTTACTGGTGAAGTTCAGAGTAGATGTATAAATTCTACTTAACACTTCTAAGGCTCTACCTGGTCTGACACCTGTTCACATTAGTGACATGCTCAACCCATACTGCAAAGTTAGGCCTCTGAAAAAGGACATCTGGCTGTCCCAGAGTCTAGACTGAAAACTAAAAGGAACCAGGCCTTTGCTATATGGGCTTCTAAACTCTGGAACAGCCAACCACAGAATGTCAGAGATGATATATCAGTGCATTCGTTTAAATCTTACCTAAAATCAATTTTTTTTAACATGGCTTTCACTAATATTTGATCATTGTGATTTTTACCTCCTTTGTTTTTTTTTATAATTCATACACTATACAGAACATTCCCAATTTTTTCTTTAATCAGCATCCCTACATGTTTCGTGCCCACTGTGAAATTTGGTGGAGGATCGGTGATGATCTGGGGATGCTTCAGCAAGGCTGGAATCAGGCAGATATGTATTTGTGAAGGACGCATGAATCAAGCCAAGTACAAGGTTATCCTGGAAGAACACCTGCTTCCTTCTGCTCTGACAATGTTCCCAAACGATGATAATTGTTTTTTCCAGCAGGACAATGCCCCATGCCATACAGCCAGGTCAATCAAGGTGTGGATGGAGGACCATCAGATCAAGACCCTGTCATGGCCAGCCCAATCTCCAGACCTGAACCCCATTGAAAACCTCTGCAATTTGATCAAGAGGAACATGGATAGTCACAAGCCACAAGCCTAAGTTAAAAGATTAGTATTTTGTTGTTGAAAAATGAATACGATTTTTTTTCTTTGCATTATTTGAAGTCTGCAAACAATGCATATTTTTTTGGTTATTTTGACCAGTTGTTATTTTCTACAATTAAATACAATATTTTTATTTGAAATTTGGGAGTAATGTTGTCAGTAGTTTATAGAATACAACATAACTGTTCATTTTACTCCAACACATACATATGAATAGTAAAACCAGAGAAACTGATAATTTTGCAGTGGTCTCCTAAAAAGCAGCACCCTTTTGTTAACCAGCCTGACATTCAAACTGCTAGGTTATTGGCAGCACTTCCACAGTTTGTTTCTGTATATTGACCTAGGACCTTCTTCCCTACGCAACATACCTCTCTCTAGGCTTGCGGTCTGGGAACCTGTCCTCTAGCTGTCGCTGAAGTTTCTCCTGTTCCCTCTTAAGCTTCTCCTCTACCTCTCTCTCCTTGGCTGCCGTGTCAACCGGCTTTGCCCCGCCGAAGATGGAGGCGGCCCTGCCTGAGGGGGCTGACGAGGAGCCGCTGTGCTCCGTCTCCTTGGGAACGCTGCGTGGCTTCAGGACCAACCGGGGCCTCTCCACGGCACCTGGGTGTGATTACGAACATATCAACATACCTTCGTATCCTGCGGAGGTCACTGAACCTCTGCACGTTGGCAATGACACGCCGTGAACCCAAATACACAGTAGGAAAAATAAAATGCAACAATTTCCAAGACTTTTTCTAAGACTGAATTACAGATTAGAAGAAGAAACGAAAAATGGCCACCGGCACAGTTGTACACAGGAGGAAACCAAAAAGGAAAGATGTTTTCATGAAACGTGGGACCGTTTTTCATTGTTGTTCAGCGTGCATTCGTCACCTCTATCCTCGCGGCTTTCATCTCGTCTCTCGTACCGGTCCCCCCCGCGGTCCCCGTAGCGGTCCCCGCTGCCCCGGTAGTCATCCCGCCTGTAGTCATCCCGCCTGTAGTCGTCCCGTCTGTAGTCATCCCGCCGGTAACTGTCCGGCCCTCCCTCGTCACGCCTGTAACCAGCGCCAAACGTCCTGCGTCCGCCGCCAGCATTGCGGGAGTCAAAACCACCTGAGGGAGCGCATGGTTGATCCCACTATGAGCTCTCAGAACAGTGTGGAATGCTTCTTGTGAGAGGCCGGGCAGCGCTACTGACCTCCTCTGTCGTCTCTGCGGTCCCGGTCGTCGTAGCGCTCCCTGAACCTGTCCTGGCCTGCCGCATAGCGGTCTTCTCCCCTGGGCCTGTCTGACTCGTGGCGGTCACGTGACCCTGGAGCCAACAGCAGACAGAGACGAGGTTAGAGGTTCTCGGGCCGGGGTCCGCTGAGCGCTGCTGGCGCGCGGAGGATCGTCTGCGAGTCTGGGGGATATATCCCTGTGTGTGCGTGACATTAAAGGCCACTTAAGGAGGAAAAAGGCATGCGGTAAAACGTTTGGCGAATCGGAACATTGTACTGATGACATTTCTCTGTGCAATGCAGGTGCATTTACATGGCAAATTCAAAAGTTGACTATCATCACTGTTTCTGACACATCTGATGTGTCCTGGAATAAAGAGTGAAACTGCCTAGAGGACGATGTAAACAAGAACAATCACGTCAGGGTTGGATATCATAATAGAAACCAACGATCCAAGACGCATGTGGTCCACCAGAGGAAACCAAACGCAAGGCTTGAGGACGGCCGCTCTGTGGTTGACATGGAGGACACGGGGGAACCTTCCAGAACTGTACTCACGGTCTCCGAAGGGTTCCTCTCTGCGAGGCGGCCTGGTGTCGCCGTCTCCTCCGCTGGGCCGCGGGGCCCGCCAGTCCGAGTCGGTCTTGTCTGGGCCAAAGTCACCGCCGCGGTCCCTCTCTCGCCCACCCCCCATGGAATGATTGTCCCTTCCTGGTTACGAACACCCGGGAGAGTCAAGATGGAGGTGGACGTGTACAAATGCATCCGAACTGTGCTCCCGACAAAACCGTGATTTGACACTCACCTTTATCATTGGACTGATCTGCAATGTCCACACGGATCCTTCTGTTTCCCAAGTTCTGTATTCAGCCAGTGGAGGTGGAGTTAAAAAGGGGAGCAAGAGTAAAAACAATTGAACGACTTCTATTGCGATGTTATGGCCATAACCTTGAAAACGGTCTTATTGTCTTTGTCCCATGTTACTAACTCACCTCTTCATTCAGACTCAAGGCACTCAGGAGGGATTCCACATCATCAAACTCTGCATAACCAAAACCCTTAAGTCGCTCTGGGTTACTGGGCTCTCGGGGAAGACGCACCGCATTGATCTAAACAGACAGAGAGAGAGAGAGAGAGAGAGAGAGAGAGAGAGAGAGAGAGAGAGAGAGAGAGAGGGTATAACATTTCTAATGTAATAATATAAAAGTATTTAATATGTAACCCAATTAGCAGATTACTTTCACCAAAGTGACTTACAATCACAAATATAAACATGTAAGCCTTTGCAAGCGCCAAGCTCTAGCAAAAGAGCTACAGAAAACCCACAGAAGAAATGAACTGTGTATGACACAGCAGAACGAGGGCCCGTTTCCTGTTTCCCGTCCAACCACCCAGCCTACATCAGAAGGGCATTTACCCCCACGCCCCTGAAGAAGTCCTTGATGGAGTCCTCAGTGACTTCGTAGGGCAGATTGCCCAGGAAGGCGGTGTAGGGAGGTCCACGGGGGATACGGGACCGGTCCACGTTGGGCTCCCGGGCCGAGCGGGGCGCAGTGGGCAGGATAGAACGGTCGATGGCCGGGGCGCGGTACACATCGTCCTCAGTGTGCCAGGATGTGGACACTGGGGGGGGACACAATGGACAAAGGACAGGAATTTAAGCGTCTATTGATGATTGCAACTAAAGTGTTTGGACTTTTATAACACATACATATAACATATTTATAACACATACCATCTGACAGTTGTTAAATAAAATATCAAGTGGACTCAAATAGTGTTTAGCCATGCACTTTCCAGCACTTTCTATTTGAAATGATAAAAACCATAGAGGGTAAAAATGCATACTGAAAATTACTAAAATAAAAATGTATGCAGAAAGCCTGCACTTTTACCCTGTAGTCATTGTTTAATTTATTTTAAAAAGTGCTAGAATACAGAGCAAAATAATAAATGCTTCCAAATATTTTTGAAGTTCAATTAAAAAATGCATCATGCGCTTAGTTTAAACCCCCAAAAATATGCTTCTTCTACTTTGTTGTTTCTAACCAGATGTCATTTAAGAACAAAGACTAATTACAATGACAGCCCATCTAGACACACAAGACACCCTTGTGTGAAAGAGAAAACAAACATTTACATAAGAAAGTACAAAACAGACGACTATACACCGACGGAAGACACAAGTAGAAGCACAGGACCAAACAAACAGCAGTGTCAATGTGCCTGAATGTGTGCGTGTGTTTGTGTTTGTGTGTGTAATTGTGTGAAGAAACAATTAACACATTAACATAATGTGCCCTCTGTAAACAAAAACAGCACTGTCACAGACTGAAAAACATGGGTCACGCTAATATTTTAATATCACGGATGGAAAACCCTTGAATTGATCATCACAGAATTGATGGGGAAGACACATTGGGGTACACAAAAAACACAAACAGAATGTCTCTCACCCTCCGTTTCCAGGTCATCTGTTTCATCCGCCCAGCTGCTATGGGTCTTGGCGGGGGGGTAACTAGGGGGACCATTCCCTCCCTTGTCATCAGCCAGGAAGTCGGTCAAAGTCAGGGTCTTCCCCTTCTTATTCGCCTTCTTCCTAGCTGCTGTGAGGGAGGATGACATTTAGCTCCTCACCCTGAAGTCTCTGACAACACTTACCGGGATTTTTATTTTGTTTGCAACTGTTTGAATTCTTGTCAGTTTTACTGCCCATCAGACCAAATGCAACATATGCCTATTGTGCCATTTAGTGGGACACACTCTCCCCTTCCTGGTTCAACTGCTAGATTCAAAACCTGCCAGCCCCTCTTGTGTTTGGATGGATATTTTCTTCTCACACCATCCTTTCCAGCCACAGTGGCGGCTGGTTTACCAGTGAAGTACAGGTTGGCTTGGGTTTGAGCCTGTCATGTGAGTCTGGCGACAGTGTTTTTGGGCGTGTTGAACTGGGGTGATTTTCCTGTAGTTGTGATGGAACCATAAGAAGCCTGGAGATTATTGTACACTGAAATATACCAGATCCATTGGGTTTCTCCAGGGCCATATGGTTCAAAGTCACCCTGTTCAGTTGCTGAGCTGAAAGCGGTCCAAGAAACACCTATGGTATCAGGACTTGCTATGTGTTACAATAATCATTTTTTATTGACAACTGCCTAGATTCCCTCCCCTGCTCTATTGGATGTTGATGCTTCCCCCCAAATCAAACAAACAAACATTAACTATGTTGGCTTACTGCGCATGCCCAAGATTCTGTCAAAGCAAGCTGGCTAGCTGTCAACGCTCTGTTTACGTTGATGCCAGGACTTGGGTCTAAAAGCTTACTACCAGGCTGATATAACTTAACGACAACATACTAGCTAACGAGTTATTATAATCCAATACAAATACAATTCTATTAAGACACACGGCCATTTCTGTGCATAACGACCAGCTGCTGCTGACGATAAACACCCCGTAGTGTGTGCGATGTTTACTCCATCCATGTCCACTCCCCGCCTGCATCGTCGGCCAGAATACAGAACAGCACGACACAAAACACGTCATGTCTGACAGACCCGGTAAAAAACAGTACGCATGCATTTCAAACTCTTACTTAATTGCTATAAATGATGCATTGTCAGTGCAACACAATGCATATGTTGGCGCTGGCTACATTTGGCCCATTGCAGAACTAATCCTCACCTGACGCCGCCATGTTGGTGAACGACTGGCTGGACCCCGGATGGAGACGTGGGGACGCAAGAACCCGCACGCATTTTTTCGCAACGTGTCCTTGGACCGGCTGCGCAGCATTTGTCGATCTCAGTCCATTACACTGGGTGGCAGTGTCGTTCTGGTTTAAGTTCTCAAGGGTATTTCATGAGGCACGAACCAGTATTGCTTAATTTATAATTGAGTAAAAAAATGTTTTACCACCAATCTACACACAATATCTCATAATGACAAAGCAAAAACACGTTTTGGTAATACAAATAAGATAGTAATTAATTATAATCAAGTCCAAAACACAACTAAATCTGGAAAAGTGATGGGATCCGAATACTTAAGGCATTACATGTTCACTGTTCAATACCATTGCATGACGTGTGCATAATACCACATGTTTTTCATAACGTTTAGTTATGATTGGGAGGTACCAGCGAAACGTTAGTGGAAATACAACTTTTCAAGAGCAGACTACATCTACGTTTGGCTATAATTAGTGTCCACTCAAACTTCCGTTTAGTGCTTCATTTGTTGCCCTAAACGTCGGAGCTACTGTGGCGACAGCTTCCGTGTGTGTGTGTGTGTGTGTGTGTGTGTGTGTGTGTGTGTTTGCGCGCGCGGATATTTGTGGGTGGCAAAAAGTATCACACAAGCGTGTCAGGGGTTAATGGCAAGGGGACGTCTCAACTCATTCATTTCCGTGGTTTGAACCAGGGCTTGAAATCCTTAGTAACTCTAAAACACTTCAATCAGTGTTTTGACAACAGGGTCTCCCACGTGCATTCCTCACAGACTCAATTCCACATGACTTTGTTATACAAATCTCCCACTTATTAGTTTTACTTGCTATTCTGAGCTGCACCTATCATCTTGTGCTGGACATCTCATGATACTACTTCAGAAAAGTGAAATGAAGCAGCCGTGGAGTCTAAGATCAAATAAAAAAAGCTCATGTCTCAGTAAAAAAATGACCTTACTGTAGTTTTATTAGGCAGCTGTCAAGGACTGTTAAATGAAAGGAAAATCGGGGGAAAAAAATCTGATAAATATTTTGTCTTCATCCTCATGGTGGTGAAACACATCAGTGGGTTCTGCTAAGTGTCAACTTGACAGGACATTTTGTCAATGGAGCTTTATTTAATTGTGTTGGGGTGTGTGTGTGTGTGTGTGTGTTCGTGTGTCTGTTTAATTGTATCATACATCGACTCAAATCAATTGCACAAACACGGTTACAATTTACTCTGAAAACAAGGCTGCTTTGTGGCTACCATTTTGGTTGGATTTTGTTTTGTGATCTTGTATGACTGGGCCATTGTACGCCGCCAGGCTGTAGAAACTGCAGTTGTATGACGAAGTGAAAAACACAATGTGCCAAGCATATGCTGTCTTTTCCATCGCAGGGTCCTGGTTCCAGAAAAGGCCTGTGGATGCTGCCAGTCCTGATGGGTCGGAACCCACTGGAGCATTGCCTCGGCTCCAGACCGCCTGCGCTCGTACGCGGCCTCTGGAGAGTTTTCGTGGTGCTGACGTGTCTTATGGGAAATCCTTTGAAGATGGTTGATTTGAGTTTGAGTGTGTGTGTGTGTGTGTGTGTGTGCGTGGAGGCGGGGCGGTGGGGTTAAATGATGACAGATGTATTTTCGTACAATACCAGAATTGCGGGTACCATTTCCAAATGATAGGGTGTGTTGAATGATAGCGATCGAGTCAGCGCTTTAGTTGCCTATTAAAGGTGTGCGTTCTGTTTCAGTTTGTTGTCAGTGTGAGTTCTTGTTCATTTGCCTTCGCATTGTACGCTGGGTTCAGTGAAAAGCAGCAGCCATCACCAGCCAATAAACCGCTGTGAGCACCCTTTCAGCAGCATGTCATCACGATTACACTAACCTCTACGTGTTGATAGTTTACACACACACACACACATACACACAGATGCCCCGCACAACAGAATGCTTAATAACGACATGTCAATAACACATTGGACAAGTTCAAGGGCATCCTATCAGGTGACGCACAAACGGTTCCGGCGATCTGTCGTTGGAAGAGCAGATGTTCAATTTATCCACCCACCACCGCTTGGTACCGGGCCGTCCTGGGAAATCCCAATCCCTTTCGCCAGTGGCCGCCTGGCAACGGCATAGGTTTGTGTTGTATATGGGGGCAGGGTCATGGTCAATGGATCCCAGGATATTCCCTCTTTTCCAGTGTGGTCACATTCACCTGTCATGAACGCTCAATTCTATGGTCCTACTCTGCCGGTACAACGTATCTCTTACATAATCATAGTTTCTTGAGTTTTTTTTTTGTATCAAACCAGATTTCTTGTCGATCTCCCTACAACGACAATATGGCCTTGGTTATTTTTAAAATATGCTGTGTTTCACTGTGTGTAAGTAAACCGAAACTAGATGCTTCACAATGGTTTTTGAACACTTTTGTCTGGATGACTCGACGAACTCTTTTGGAAACTGCAGTAACAGATCCGGTTCACTCAAGATTATTCTGTGGTTATTGGCAGGATCATTTATTAGATTTTCTCTGCACAGAAAGCAGAAGGAATGTTGGCTTGTGCTCAATTATATAACCATACGATTCACTTGACCACACTTAGAAAGAACCTCACTGACCATGCTAGAATTATGTGTTGTAACAAATGTCGTAAAAATTGCATTCTCTAGTGCTCAGTATATAACAGCAGGACACTTTTTGGACTATGTTTAGTGCTACTCAAAGCACAGTTTTAGATTTTTGAAAACAAACTCGATTTCTCCTAACACTGTGTGATTTGTATTGGCAGTGTTTGTGCTTCAGTTCTGAAAATATGACACAGGCAGCGACAGACTACATAAAACCCGGTGAGAGCCGAGGAGGACACAGCCCCAGGGCTTCTCCTACTGTACTGAGATCCCCAGGGACTTCTTTTTGTAACCTCAGTGTGCGACTGCCACAAACCCCCGGATCTGTCAGCAGAGCTCAAGCTATTCAGATAAACAGCATTATTGGCTGAGAGCTGCTTTCTCACATGCCTCGTTTAGCAAACAACGAAGCTGACTAACGCTAATATTGTTTACCTGAGACGCTCAGGGTCAATCTGAGACAGCTGAGGGGAGTGCAGGAGTGGCTGTAAATGGCATTAACAACGCTCCATTTTATTTCCGCCCTTCTCCCACTTTCTCTCAGTCTCTCCCTCTCTCTCTCTCCCTCTCTCTACCTCTCTCCCTCTCTCTGTCTCCCCCCCTCTCTCTGTCTCTCCCCCCATCTCTGTCTCTCGCTCTCTCTCTTTCTCTGCCTCTCACTCTCTCTCTCTTGGCAGGCATACTGGTCTCATGAGGTTTCACAGATTCCTGTCTCACAGAAATGTCACTTCTCCTCATCCTCACGACATCAATGAGGAGAAACTGGGGGAACCAGAGGAATCTAGTCCTTCATCTGGGATTGACACGGACAACCTCAGATCCTCACTCGCTACTGTGCTTGTCATTTTCCGCCTTTGCGATTAGCAAGCAACATGATTACTCAGACAAAATGTGCAAAGCGGTCTTGAGTGCACATCAACCCCGACTAGAATGTGAAAGATTGTGTAATGAACAATAACACGTCATGAACAATTACTGACATAATGAACTGACATCACTGTGATTAACTGTTGTTTTGCCCAGGGAGTTAGAAGAATGTCGATGACTGATATTCCCACAGCTGCCACAGGGGGGAGTAGCAATCTGAAGCCACTGAAAACAGTTATTTCTACTTCCAGCTTGTTGTCAGCAGTCCAGTCTGCTTCAGTATTTTATGAGTCACCTTATTTTAATTCCTTTAATCTTTGAAAATTCCCCACAGTCTATGTTGATGGGTACACAGCCAGCTCTCTGAAAGCATGTCAACATTCGGCTCAAGGTAGCTAGGTTTTCACAGAGTTTCTTTCTGGCCTGTCGGGACCTTGATGATGGATGTGTGTTATCTCAGTCAGTAGATAATATGGGCCAGATATGGTCGGATAAAGTACAGGACAGACTTGTGATCGACTTGAGATTGTGATTTCACCCGCATGGTACCTTTGGCATTAGTTTTGATAATTTGATTATTTGGCAACAACACATGAACGCCAGCCAGTCTGACTTTCATCGGTGGTGAAATGAAGGGAAAGGGAAGAGGACCCATGGCTTGTATTGCTCCTGTGCTTTTGACTGACCAGTCGGTGTGTCTTTTAGAAGACCCGTTTTGATTCCAGAGGGCATGTTTTGTATAAATAGAATAAACGCTTTGTGGGTTTGAACATCCTGATCCTACCAAACTCAGACATGTTGGACAAGTCTGTTTTTCCGGTTTTATTAAGAAGCGTTTGGCTAGGCTCCACTGTAAGTAAGTCAGTTGGAATGACACAGGGAGTATGAACAGTAGAGAGGCCAACTGCACAAAAAGTGTGAGATGACTTCACCTCAGAAATGCAGTAATTGCTGATGGTAGTCAAACTGTTCTGTATCAACTAGGTGGAGTTTCTACAAACAAACACCATACATAATATGTCAGCCTCTATCCTCTGGAACTGATGCCACTCAGTTATGTCCAGCTCACTGCACACCAGCAGGCTACCAGGGAATTCCTGGGAGGAGGTAGGAACGGCTAGTCCTGTTTTGTGACACCAGGGTTAACTGGATAACAGTGGAATTCCAAGGTCACTTCTAACTGAGCTGTGAAAGAGCAACGAATGGTATCGGTTTGAATTCCTCCACGGCCAGCTGATTGCGCTTTCAGTCATATCCTCACTTTTGTCAAAAAAGAGAGCTTTCTAGAATCTAACCTTTTTTCAGCTAGTACTGTAGGAGAACCCTTTTTGAAGAAATCTTTTGGTTCCATTTAAATCCCTTTTTGGTTCCTTACAAACCCTTTCCACAAGTGGTTTTGTAAGGGTTTTGTAAAATAACCCTTTTGGAAACTTTTTTTGTCAGAATGCAGGTTTAACACTTACAGCTCCAGAAAAAATTAAGGGACCACTCTATCTTTTTCTTTCCTTTCCAAAACAGTCAGAAAGGAAGGTTTTGAATGAGTAACAGGGGTTAAAATTAAGAGACCACTGAAAATTGAATGCTTCAGTTCCTCACTCAAAATGTTCCTTTACCACTTTTCCTTTTTAAATCATAATGATAACAGAAATCACCCAGATGCACCTGATCAAATGTTTACATACCCTTGAATTTGTAACAAGTTTGCTCTTGTTACAGACACCCAAGGTGACACAAAAAGGGTAAAATGGCAATTAAAAGTTAATTTCCCACACCTGTGGCTTTTTAAATTTACCTGCGTAACAAGTTAATAGAACTTTATTAAGATAGAAAATTGCATAAAAATATATCTAAAGCCTTGCAAAATCCAGTCAGTACTGTTCAATCACATTTTAAGAAGTGGAAAATTCGGGCATCTCTTGATCCCAAGCCAAGAAAGATTTCAGCCCAAATTACCAGAAGAATTGTTCAGGATACAAAGGACAACATGCAGAAAAGCAATGACCAAATATCGTTTTCCCGTTCAGATACGTTTTTGTTATAAAAAATGTGGTTTCATCTTAAAGTATACGTTTTGTTAGGGAGGGTATTGTTTCCCACCACTGTGGACCCAGAGGAATAGTTGTGAGCTGATGCAGGAGTGTTTGTTCTGAGGGTGAGGAAACCCTGTTGTTATCTCCCTGTGTGTCTACTTTATATGTAAGATGCCATGGACACCATTCATCCGCCTCTTTCAAATGGCATAATAATAAAGCACAATGATAAAGCACATCATTTAATAATGACAAATTGTAATTCAGCCGATTTATACCACGCTCGGATAGGAAACATTTCTCACAGACAGGTAAATCATCCCTGGCATCGCTCCTAGTCAGACCATTGGCACCAGATTTTATGGGTATGAATGCCAATGCCAAGTTGCGGTTTGTAACATTCCTCCCCTCTGCCCCACAGCTACTGAGCTATTTTTCCACTGTCGAGTGGGCGAGAGATATTGCCTGATTCCCAGCAGTATGGGAGAAAGTCCCCTTTTTTGGTAATATCTGACTGGAATGGGAGGTCTGAGGCCAAAGAGAGCAAAGGGAGGAAAACAGCAAACTTGAAAGATTGCAGCTCGGCCTGGACAGCTCCTGTTTCATTTCAGATTTAGTGCTCGGATTAGGAAAAATCTTTATGCAAGCATGAAATTTGATTATAAACAGCCTGCTGTAATTTACCGTAAAACTTAAACTGAGAGCACAAACAGTTTTGCAGTGTGTGCTTTAATCACAGTACAAAACCGTCTTTTATTACAAGCTTCTATTTGAGCCAGCTTCTTTGTTTTGTTGTGCTCAGCTTTTCTCTATGAAATGTGAAATTGACTAACACAATTTCTCCTGTGAACAGTGTAAACATTACAACCTTTAGAAGAATGCAGTGTTTGCTGAAGTGAATATGAACAAGACATTTTTCTGAAACATGTTTTAATGCTGAAAGGGTTACTGTTATTTTAGACTGAGTTTCAAATAAGTTTTCTGGCAGGGTGTTTTCTGATAACCGACCAGCATTGCTGTCGCTCAAAGAGAACAGGGAATGACTATTCTCTTTGACAACAAAAACAAAAAAAGCAGGTAGTTTTACGTCAATGGACATATGAGCACTTCGAGGCAGAACTGCCGTGAAGGTAGAAATGTACAGAATATTAACCGGCGAAGCTCAGTGGAAAGGGTGGAGTCATTCAGGTTTACATTTCAAATTGTTGTAGAGATTAAGGTAACGGATATGGTTCATTTAGTTATGGGCTGGGGTAAGAGCTTAGTTCGGGGTCGAGTGTAGGAACAAGCACTAACCCTGGGCAAAAGTCCTTACAGAGCTTTCAGCCTGTTTGAAATGCCAGCTCCGCCTTCTCATCTGAGACAGCCAATCCAATTCCTTTATGCCCTCAAGGCAGATCTGCATGGAGTGTGTTAGCTAGGAGTTCTGCATGACTGCTGTGCATTGTGTTTTGATCAGCCCTGCCTGGGCCTGGCCTGTGTGGGATGGTGTTGACAGTCTTTTGGGCCCTGTCCTGTGCACGGTCTGTTAAAGCTGTGCGGTCACAGTCACACACTTCCTGGTGACAGGTGTCCCGGCCAGGGGAGTTAAGCTTGGGTGTACCCTTTTAGAGAGTGACCACGGTTTAGTCAGTAGCTGAGAGTGAAGATTGTTTAGTCAGTAGCTAAGAATGAATATGGTTTGGTCAGTAGCTGATAAGGAATATGGTTTAGTCAGTAGCTGAGAATGAATATGGTTTAGTCAGTAGCTGAGAATGAAGGTGGTTTAGTCAGTAGCTGAGAATGAAGATGGTTTAGTCAGTAACTGAGAATGAAGAGGGTTTAGTCAGTAGCTGAGAATGAAGATGGTTTAGTCAGTAGCTGAGAATGAAAGTGGTTTTGTCAGTAGCTCAGATGGACATTCCCCTGGCTGCTCTGTCAACATTTAGAGTAAATATGCTCCGTAAAAAGAATGTCAGTCATCTTTAATGACAGAGGTGTGAAGTCAAAAACTAATTCAGTCACACCTCTTGCAAAGTTGTGTCATCCTCCTATAAGGTTGTCACATACACACTGAAAAGTTTTGGCCATGAAAGCCTGTAGCTCATTCAAAGTTACCCTTGACCGTTTGGTAACATCTCTGATCTGTCTCCCACTTGCCTGTTCATCCAGATTGGAAAGACAGCTTGGTCTTGGATGAGTCTTTCTGGTGCCATGAACTATTCGTTCTTTCCAATTTGTCTTGTCTGAGCTCCAGGGGATTTTCAGGCCCTTTGAAAGCGTTTTATATGTGTCCCCCGAAGTGTTTTTCATTACTTTGTCCCTAAGTTCTTTTGAAGGCTTCTTTGTCCGTATGGATGGGCGTTTGCTTTGTAATTGACTGCCCCGGAGGAATTCAACCTCTTCTCAGGGCACCCACAGACGTTTCACAATTTTTTGTAGCCCTGAACTGGCTGACAAGTGTACTCCCGTGTTCTAGCTCTGGACAAGATCAAATACTGGGGACAGCTTGGGGTCCCTGAGGAGAGGTTTAAACGCAAGTGGACCAAACAAAGGCTTTCTATCAAAACTGCTAATTAATAATAAATATTAGAAAGTGTATTGAATCCCCTACACAGGTTTTTCATTTAGTCATGTTAGAGGTTTATATATTAAGAATTTACAAAAATAATTGGTGTAATATATTGTTTATATGTGCATAATCTACTAGTAGGATCACGATTACGTTACAGTTATCTTTGATATTCCTGTGACGACCACGCCATCTACTGCCCATCCTCCCCCTGCAGGAGGCGGGCTTCGGCGTTCGACGTCACCGACCTTCTGACACCATCGCCCCATCTCATCAACTCATTGCACCTGTTGTCTCGTTTAGCGCACCTGATCATCATTTAGTCATTCCCCTCAGTATATATGTTCCCTCTGCTCCCTTTGTCTTTGTGT
>JACXGJ010010648.1:0-21410 GCA_016801105.1 Esox niger
CTGAGCTTCCCAAACCAATTTTGAGTTCCAATAATTGGTTCTAAAGATTTTGAAATCAGTAAAATGACAACAGTGCCCAAATTTATGCACATGCCTAATTTTGTTCGAACAATTATTGCACACTTCCTGTAAATGGTATAAACTTCGTTTCACTTCTCAAATATCACTGTGTTTGTCTCCTATATGATATATTTAACTGCTTTTTTTCATCCTAAGGACCAACGATTTATGAAGGAAAATCATGGAAATTAACAAGGTTGCCCAAACTTTTGCAGACCACTGTAAGTCTTCACAAGGTTTTCACACACTGTTGCTGGTATTTTGGCCCATTCCTCCATGCAGATCTCCTCTAGAGCAGTGATGTTTTGGGGCTGGCAACACGGACTTTCAACTCCCTCCAAAGATTTTCTAGGGGGTTGAGATCTGGTGACTGGTTAGGCCACTCCAGGACCTTGAAATGCTTCTTCCGAAGCCACTCCTTCGTTGCCCGGGCGGTGTGTTTGGGATCATTGTCATGCTGAAAGACCCAGCCACATTTCATATTCAATGCCCTTGCTGACGGAAGGAGGTTTTCACTCAAAACCTCACGATACATGGCCCCATTAATTGTTTCCTTTACACGGATCAGTCGTCCTGGTCCCTTTGCAGAAAAACAGCCCCAAAGCATGATGTTTCCACCCCCATGCTTCACAGTACAGGTCTGTGAGAGCCAGAAATCTTGCTTGTTTGTAGGTGACCAAATACTTATTTTACAGAGGAATTTACCAATAAATTCACTTTTTAAGTGGGAGAACTTGCACAATTGGTGGCTGACTAAATACTTTTTTGCCCCACTGTGTGTGTGTGTGTGTGTATATATATATATATATATATATATATATATATATATATATATATATATATATATATATATATATATATATATATATATATATATGTGTGTGTGTGTGTGTGTGTGTGTGTGTGTATATATATGTGTGTGTGTGTGTGTGTGTGTGTGTGTGTGTGTGTGTATATATATATATATATATATATATATATATATATAAAATATGCGCGTAATGATACCACAAAAAAACAAGTGTCTACTATAGCGGTACTTCCAATCAATTCACCATGTGGTCCTTAACTAACACGAACCCATCAACAACCCGATTGTGCAACAACAGAATTTGCAGAGTCCCACTCTAATTTTCTCACACCCACACCCACACCCATTTGGCTTTCTAACATACCTCTTAACCTACCTACTATTTGTTAATACATGTTGACATAAATATACACCGCTGTAAACAATTACTCTTTACCTTCAGCTTATAAATACTGTTTTGGTAAAAATTATTCTTATTAAAAGATGTTTGGATTAACACAAACCTACGCAAAAATACATAATTGCACTGGATGAAAGCCCCCCTCCAATCGTGCATTCCCAATGTTTTTTTCCTTCTTTTTGGCTTTAGCGTCACAGGCTCCAAGTTTGTAGTGGAGTGGGAGAGTTAGAGTCCAAGTTGTAGTCAATCTGCTCCCCATAGGGCTTACTGCACATGCACAGAGACGCGCGGGCGCGCAGACACAGAGACGCGCGGGCGCGCAGACACAGAGACGCGCGGGCGCGCAGACACAGAGACAGAGACGCGCGCGCAGACACAGAGACAGAGACGCATGCGCAGACACAGAGACGCGGGCGCGCGCGCAGA
Source organism: Esox niger (assembly GCA_016801105.1). NCBI lineage: Eukaryota > Metazoa > Chordata > Actinopteri > Esociformes > Esocidae > Esox > Esox niger. Next base: position 1,698 of record JACXGJ010010648.1, read on the forward strand.
CACAGAGACGCGGGCGCGCGCAGACACACACACGCGGGCGCGCGCAGACACACACACACACACACACACACACACACACACACACACACACACACACACGGGGGTAGTGTGAAAACAACAAATCAGTTAACAAAAGACAGGTCCGAATATGCTCTCTCATAACCTCAACAACCATCAAACTCATCATCATCCTTCCTTTTAAAACAGCTTATTTCCTTGCTTTGTCTTTTAATCAAAAACAAACCAACAGTGAGCCCGTTTTCTTTCTTCATTATGCCCTCCAAAGTGCGTGGGTGCAATGCGGTCTGGCTGCTCGGGAGAGAGTGCTCTGTTCCTCTCTGGCTGTCAGGTGATTGGTGGTTGTGGCTGTGTTTATTGCTATGGCCCCATTTGTCCCTCTGCCTCCTTGCCACGACCCCCTCATCCTCCTATCTCGGCAGAACAGAATGAAGACAACCTGCCCGGACTGCAGTCTTTGGCAGGTGCTGCAGTCTGTGGTTCTTTGCCTCTGTGTTTATGTCTTAACGGGGGTGTGCTGAGCTGGTCCTAGATCTGTGCCTGGCTGGGGGGTGGAGGGACTTCACCTGTCACAGGTTTTCAGTCAAGTGAAGATGTAGTTTAGGAAGAGTTGGGAGAGCAGGAGGATGCACAGAATAAGACAGTGGTGTCCCATTAGCATGGCATTGTTGTCCGTCTCCCAGTGACGGCCCAGCTGACGGTCCAGCGCAGTCAGGTTCCTGTGGTAAGAGAGGTGTCAGTTTAAGAGGTCTTGTATCTTTCCTTGCTCTGCATTTGTATGAACAACACTTTTGGCAAAACTTTTAGTTATTCACTAAAAAGACTTCAACGTTACTTGCAGGAGTGTGATGAATGAGAAGCAGTTTACCATTAGAGAGACACTATTAAAAATACAACATTTTTATTTAAATTAAAAGCGGGTCAACTTATTGTTGATTTATTACTCATTTTGTTTCTACTGAATGCTATATATACAATAGCACTTAGTCTTGCCTATTACTGTTCAGTACTCTGTTGTGATTGCAGTTTAATGTGGACCCCACGATAAGTAGCTGCTGTGCTAATAGGGATGGTCAATTTAAACACTGAACACGAGAAAACCCAGGAAGAAGATTGCATTAATAGTGACGACCAGAATGTCTCAGGGGAGATGCTATTTTTGCTTAGGTGTTAGACTTAGGATTTTGGGGTTAAGTTGTGGAATTGAAGAAACTGGATTTGGATAGTTATTTCACACATGTCCTCTATGTTTGTGTGCACACGCGCATTGCTTTTTGACCTCTGGATGTCTTGCTGTGTCTTCTGCAGGGATGCGATGGATGCCTCAATAAGGGCAATGTCCTTCACTTCCTTGTTGCACCGTGCACACTGGGCCAGGTACCCTAAACAAATGACAAGAGAAAGGCAATGTATGTTTGGCTGCCTCTGGTTACCAAAGGACTGGTTCTGATCTGGTCAGTGTGTGTATTGTACCTTCGTTATCAGAGGACTCGTGTGTAGGCTCAGGTGTGGTACTGCTGCTTTCAGTGTTTTGGCTGCAGCTGGATGGCTGGCTGCTACCCTTCCTGTGTTTCCCATACACCTGAGCCTGCAAAACACAAACACACACCCCAACATAAATGGAAAGTAATTAGCTATAATGTCTGTTGACTGCAACATACACAGTGAACACTAGGTAACATGGCAGACACTCCTCACACAACATAAAAAGCATCTTATAACAGAAATTCTGTAATTAGTGCCCTAGAGTGGTCCAGAGATCTAGGCAGCTGCCTAGAGTGGACATGTAACGGTACAACGTGGATTTGAATCTGGCCTACTGCTCATTGAGTGAATAAAATCTCCTCAGATTTTCCGGGCAAAAAAAAGCATAATAATGCCTGAAAAAATACACATAAGCTGGAATTGAAAATATCACCTGTTTCTGTAGTGCCCGGTTGTTTGATGCATAAGTACAAACTGCAACCATACCAGAGCTTCACTCCCTGTCTCCTCAAAGTCAGAGACAAAGTTTGGCAAACAGACAAAAGGTAGAACAATTTGGATTTGGCTCTGTGTGTGTGTCTAACCTTCTGTTGGCTGGCCCAGTCCGAAGCGTGGCTATAAGGCAGTCCTTTGTGTTTCCCCTGGGTTCGCTCCTTGGTCTGGATCACACCGTACTTCTCGAACTGGACCAGACAGTGTTCAGGGTCCCATGGCCGCGTGCTGGAGAGGACGACAGGGACAGGTTTAAAAAGCGCTGAGAAACATTCGCTATGTAGTCTGTGTGGGTTTGATGTCTGTCAGGTGTTATTGAAATGTCTTGAACAAATTTACTTATTAAAATTGTCTGCTTTATTGCCTGGTATGTAACTCTGGTCTTTCTTTGTGACACGCATATCTGAATGATATCAGTGGCTCATTGGGTCCTCTGACCATCTGTTAATCTGCCTAAACCAATAAGGTTATCTGTCCTTTGTTCTTCAGGAATGTGGAAGGCTGTCATTTACGATGTTCCCCTATCCCCTTGGGGGAAATAAATTCTCCAATAAACTGGCACTTGTGCCAAGACAATTTTGTCTCTGTAACTTACTTCCTAAAGAGTTCTAATCGATGGAATATCCATCACACAGGCCCATTGTATTTCCCCTTCCATTCTGTGAGTGTTTGTGGGTGTGCCAGAGTCTGCCATTTGGTTAAGTACTCCATACTTGTGTGTGGGTGAATTCATTGTTGTGTGTGAGTATGCACACTTGGTGTGTAGTACCACTTGGTGATGTACCATAGGGTTGTACTGTATAGATACTGCACAGACATCACCATTTAGGCCAACTACATTTTGAAGTATAATGCTTGCTTTTATTGATTCTATTACATTTTAAAGAAACTGCAAAGGTGCAAACTGCCACCAGCATTTCAAACTCATTTAAAGACACTGTATACTCTTCAGCGCCACTTGCAGATTAAAAACGTCATCTTACGAGTATAGATCAATATCTGATCCCTCTGAAGACCTGGAAGGAATCATATTACCCTGATTACTACTTCAAAATGGTGAAACAGCTTAAATGGTAGTGACCATCTGAAAACACAAAAAGCAAGTTATCTTTATAGCTCTATGGTTTATTAGTACTCTGTGTGTGGTGTGGTGTTTGTGTTCCTACTCTATGTGTGAGTAGGTCCATTCGTTGGTGACCGGGTCCAGGTTGAAAAGTCTGGGGATCCAGGGTTTATCTCCTCTCTCCTTGGCCTCATTCCTCTGCGCCTCTTCCAGAACAAACTTCTCCTGGGTGGCTCGGTTCTGGTCCCGGTCCAAAATGGCACTGGTCACATCCTGCCACAGCCTAAAATACAGACTCAGTCTCAGCTAAACTTCATTTCTACCTCATGGAATGGATCAAAGACACAACCTTGCAGAATGTTGTTTCATGATCTTTCTTTTAGCAGTTTAGTCTCATTGAGATAGGCGACAGATAATACAGTTTGGATACATTAGGTAGTTTGAATTTAATTAGGGATGCACCAATACTTTTTTCAGACCGAGTACAAGTACTCGTACTTATACAGTGGGGTAAAAAAGTATTTAGTCAGCCACCAATTGTGCAAGTTCTCCCACTTAAAAAGATGAGAAAGGCCTGTAATATTCATCATAGGTACACTTAAACTATGAGAGACAAAATGAGAAAAAAAAATCCAGAGAATCACATTGTAGGATTTTAAATGAATTTATTGGTAGATTCCTCAGTAAAATAAGTATTTGGTCACCTACAAACAAGCAAGATTTCTGGCTCTCACAGACCTGTAACTTATTTTTTAAGAGGCTCCTCTGTCCTCCACTCGTTACCAGTATTAATGGCACCTGTTTGAACTTGTTACCAGTATAAAAGACACCTGTCCACAACCTCAAAGAGTCAAACAGTCACACTCCAAACTCCAAGACCAAAGAGCTGTCAAAGAACACCAGAAACAAAATTGTAGGCCTGCACCAGGCTGGGAAGACTGAATCTGCAATAGGTAAGCAGTTTTGTGTGCACAAATCAACTGTGGGAGCAAATATAAGAAAATGGAAGACATACAAGACCACTGATAATCGCCCTCGATCCAGGGCTCCACGCAAGATCTCACCCCGTGGGGTCGAAATGATCACAATCCCAGAACCACACGGGGGGACCTAGTGAATGACCTGCAGAGAGCTGGGACCAAAGTAAGAAACGCTACCATCAGTAACACACTACGCCATATCTACTGTGAAGCATGGGGGTGGAAACATCATGCTTTGGTGCTGTTTTTCTGCAAAGGGACCAGATCCGTGCAAAGGAAAGAATGAATGGGGCCATGAGATTTTGTGAGATTTTGAGTGAAAACCTCATTCCATCAGCAAGGGCATTGAATATGAAATGTGGCTGGGTCTTTCAGCATGACAATGATCCCAAACACACCGCCCGGGCAACGAAGGAGTGGCTTCGGAAGAAGCATTTTAATGTCATGGAGTGGCCTAGCCAGTCACCAGATCTCAACCCCATAGAAAATCTTTGGAGGGAGTTGAAAGTCCGTGTTGCCAGCCCCAAAACATAACTGCTCTAGAGGAGATCTGCATGGAGGAATGCGCCAAAATACCAGCAACAGTGTGTGAAAACCTTGTGAAGACTTACAGAAAATGTCTGACCTCTGTCATTGCCAACAAATGGTTTATAACAAAGTATTGAGATGAACTTTTGTTATTGACCAAATACTTATTTTCCACCATAATTTACCAATAAGTTCATTAAAAATCCTACAATGTGATTTTCTGGATATATTGTATAATTTTGTCTCTCATAGTTGAAGTGTGCCTATGATGAAAATTACATCTTTAAATGGGAGAATTAAATGGGAGAAAACTTTTGGTGGCTGACTAAATACTTTTTTGCCGATAACAAGTACCGATACTAAGTAATCAAAGCTGCACTAGGTAGGATTTTTCATTAAAAAAATAAAAATGTTCCCAAATGTTTCTCATATAAACATGTTGTGGACCAGGTCATTCTGTAACCAGCCTCTTGAAACACCCCAAACCTCCAATTCTCACAAAACATTATCATGTGATGCTACAAAGGTTTTTAATGTATTGCAATAATGTCATCCCTTTACATCAGTCTCTCTTCCATGTCAAATTAATAGTACTTTAAAATACTTATTTAACATAATTCCCTACTAACCTAATTACTCCCCCTCAATTAATAATTCTTTAAAACTGTTCATGAATTGCCTCCCAAATTTATAACACAATCCCTCTCCAAACCTAATGAGCAAAAGCTAATTAACAACAACATAAAACATCAGATTGTCTTTACATTAGAATGGTTCTCTACGTTAACTGACTGAATCTCTAAACATTTCTGAATGTGCCCCCTTATATATCAATGACAGCTTCATGCCGGCAACATCAGCGTTTCCATAGCAACAATAAGACTTCTGGTTTTACCTTCAAAATAAAAGCCCACGGTAAGCAGCAATATTTTTATAATATTAAATGTATCTATTTTGCCACTTTGCTTAGTGTATATTGTAAAAATTTATTGTAGGAAATGTTCAGGAAAGTGGATAGACTGAACATATGCAAAGAAATCAAGGGGCACTATGTATTTGCAATTGTTGCTGGCATTTTACTCCTTCCATACCATTGGCCACAACGTAACTCAATGGATATGAAATATATGAATTCATAAAGAAAAAACAATTATATACGCCGCAGTGATTGTATTGCAGGAAACATTCAGGAGACTAAAGATTGACTATATGTAAAAAAATAAAAAGTAAGGGGCACTATGTATTTGCAATTGTTGCTGCAGTTTTCCTCCACCCATACTACTAGTCAGAATATCAGACCCTGAAAAACATTCCGAGAGCCATTGTGCATGTGCACATTATTGAATTGTCATATTTTTGCAGACTGATCTTCTTGTAAAAATGTAAATGGAAGCATTTCTTTATGGTATTCACCATTTGATGAATATATTGTGACATTAAGGCTTTAACCTTTTTTCTGATGATTTACATGAAATAGAACATCTCATTGTTTTGAATATATTCATAAACGTCATCTCCAAACAGGACTTCTTTAATGAAAAAGCAAACATAGAGACCTCAACTACTTCCATCTAACTGAACAATAATATAATTCATATTTCAGAAATATGAACACAACCTTGGCATGTAAAACGAAATACTGTAAGGCCAGATACTTCTGTAGTGGGTGAAGAATGCCCTGCAGTTTATTCTCATACTGCTTTAAGGAGTCCATTCATTTAACATTCAGTGTTATACAGTTGTGTGCATGTACTTTCTTTTTAATATCTATGGCCATCCAATGGTCAATTAAAATCACAAGTATATTAACATTCTCAAAACACCACCAATTGTGCGCTACTCCAGGTACCTTAGGCCGAACAACCATAATGTCATAAACAGAAATGTTGATGTCTTAGTGCACATTGCATGCCAACGCTGGTCATGATATAGATACAGTTTACAGCACCCCATATCCTGAGTGATTCATTGCTTTGACCTTTGGCCGCTGTGTTTGTGTGAAAGGTTCTTGATTATTTTGTTTAGTTGGTTGTTAATTTCTGACCGGGGTGTTCATATTTGTACTGTTGTTTTTTTCCAGGGTTTAATGTCCAGTTAGGGAGGGAGGGCTAGAGCAGGTGATTCTGTGGGATGAGAGAGGATGTTAAAAGGATTATGAACATTGGGTAAAAATGTATCACCATGCAGGTTGTTTTCTGGGGCTTCCTTCTCTGTGAGGAGAAACTGTTGGGTTTCTAGAGAAAGTGTTGGGTTTGTAGCAGAGCAAGGGGAGTTAAGCAGGTGTTTACTGGGGTTCATTCTCGGAGAGTACCAAATAAATAAGAGGTATCCTGGTCTGGAGATGAATTCGTTTTTTAGTTAAAAATCAATAATGGCATCTGTGCTAACTGACACACCCGAGACAACCCTGACTTACGAAATAAGCAGCAGAATTGAGGAGTGAAATAAAAAAAGTTCCAGAAATATATGAAGCACCAAAGAAGCATTATCTTAATGTGAATAGAACTCAAATACCTCAGTTTAAGCAGCTGACAGATCAGCATGACATGCCAGATGGAAAAAGGATCAGCTTTATGTTTGATTACCCGGCCTCTAAAGTAAAGTTTTACATTTTAGCCATGGGAGCTGAATATACAAACACAACATGTAGTTAGGACCTCAGCAGTGGTTTCCATACATTGTGTGTTGCAAATAAATAAAGCTCAAGGCTGCTGTCTTCCTCCCAGGGTGTGAGATTATCCTGTGGCAGGTGTAGTGATCGGGTTTGATCAATGGCATGTAAATTATAAACAAAAAAATTGTCCCTGGCTTTCCAGGGATGTAACATTATCCAAGGATATCTTAAAACAGATGCTACCTCAACATTATATGTTGCATAAATAAAACTCAGGGGACACCATCATCCCAGGGTGTAAGAATATCCATGACAGTTGTTGGTTAGGGGTGGATCTGGATATAGTTGATTAATAACGAGTTTGTAAGTCCTCCCTTGAGGAGTGGTACAATCATTGTGGTCTGTACTCCTTAAAACACAGAAAATATTATGTATTTGAACAGACCTAAAATGTCAACCAAAAAAAGTATGCATTCTGCCCGAAATTGCCTGGTTTCACAGATTCAGATATTGAAAATGCTCTTTCCATAGACTACCAAAGAATTTAGCGCACAAGATCAAAACTAGTGATGATACCTTCAATATTCAAAATATTTATGATCCAATAAATTCACTATTACAGATATATTCTACTAAGAAAGAAAACATAAATTTGTGTCAACATTTATTTAGAATCATCCACAGAGGTCCAGAATTTGATATGGAGTTTGAAGTAAATGGAAAAGTGTTGAGATCTATAAGAGTGGCATCCGAAAGTAAGCATACAGAATACTAAACTTAGGATTGTCAACATGTCGTTTGATCAGTTTCTATTGCCATTGACTTAACGGAATCAAGGCCTGAAGAACCCAAATCTCTGGTCGGTTCCACACCATCAAGATATGTTATAGGTGAGATTGAAATAATTTATTGATTAAATATTAATACAATTAATAGTTTTTCAAAACTGTAATAATTTAATAGCTGACACCCGCTACCGGAATCAAGATTGTTGTATAGACCATGGAACCAGCCCTCACATCAAGTTGTTTCCAGACATATAGAGGACGTATAACAAATTATGTTTTGCCATTTGTCTGGTGCATTTATTGAATGCATGGTATTAGTGATGTAGAAGGTCTGAGATAGCTACTGAATTTCAGCGAGCAGTGGGCTTATACATTAATGAAACTGTAGCGTTTTCAGATATAGGTACATTTGAAAGATTACTCGACATCAAAGTGGCGGTTCTCTATAGTAGGGATGATTCGGCAATCTTAAAATTCCAAAACATGTCACAGCCTCTTCAAAATATTCTTTGTTTGTACATTATTATTAATTATTATTACGGTATTACCAACATCAAGGGCTACTTGGGTGCTCCCTACATACGTTGGGCTTGTCATACATGCTTTCCTTGATTAGGAGGGCACTCCTGTTGGTAAAACTGTACAGTGTGCATTGATGCGGACTGCCCATATCAGCCATGTGAATTATAATCTAAAAATGAATAACCCCCAACCACACAAATGTAGCAGTAAGCGTTGTCCAATATGTAAAGGGCTTTTAAATGAGGCTGGAGCATTTGAAAAGGTCCACAAATGTTATATTCATTGTTTGAATGAAGAGAAGCCATCAGAAAAACATGTCTTTTATGACTTTGAAATCCGACAGAATGACTCAACAGGATTGCACCTGTCTGTGTGTCTAGCATGACTTCAAGGGTAAGAAGTGGTCGGCTAAAGGATCCAATTGCGCCTTACCCTTTTTAAAGCTTGTCCTTTAAAAAGGGTTATTTCCATAGAGCAAAGAATAAACTCGGTGATGTGCTTCGGGTCCCTGCCATTGTGAAAATAGCAATGCCGACTGTTTTGAGTACAAGCTAGGACCCAGTATCTCTATTCCTGTGTTGATTAGAAATAGATGGAATCGTGTGCATGCAACTTATAAAGTAAACTTGTCAAATCTGTTTCTCACTGAAACGTGGCTAACGAGACAGCACCTGAAAAATGTGGCTATATAAATACGTGTCGAAATGGTAGGAAAGGAGTGGCTGCCCTATTCAGAGATAAATTCCAGTGCAAAGAAAATACACTAGGTACTTTTATTATGAACACCTCAGTTTAATTTCAAAGGATGCCCCTAACATTTTGTTTATAACCATATATAAACTGCCATGATGTTATATCAGATGATTATCAATTGTTTATTATTACAGGGGATTTCAACATTCACATTGATAATAGTACGGACAATAATGCCAAATAACTTTTTGCACTACTTGAAACTCCGGATCTGATTCAACGTGTAAAAGAGCATACACACACTCAAGGCCACATTCTAGAACTCTCTAAAGGTCTCTATAGATTATAATTCCATGACGCTCTAAAAATGTATATAGCTGATCAAATGGCAGTCAAAAAGACAAGTTTATGACATGGTATGAGACAGCCCAGCAAGAGACCTTTTCATAAAGAGATGGAAATGTATTATAACAATGGTATTCTTGCGTGAAGATTGTCTCAAGTTGAGAGAGGAAGTAATCAATGATGCAGGCTTTGATTCTTTGAGTTGTATAACTATTGCATCGGCATGCATGAAAACATATCATACTCATTTTATGAAAAAGGACTCTACGGCCATTCTCTCACCTGATAACTATAGGAGGCAGTACACATTTATAGTGTCTCCATTCAATGTTTGGAGTACCTAGCTGAGACAAAAAAACATATTCATTCTGCATGCCTTGAAGGGGGGTGAAAAAAGTTTGGACCGTATGATGGGTATGCAGTTATTGACAGTATCGAGACAGCTTTTGAATACAATGGATGTTTCTTTCACGGATGTAAATCCTGCTTTAACACAAAAGAGCTTTGGTGACATGTGACTAGAGTTCCAAGACAAGCAGAAATCCTTACAGGCTCATTATGGGCCAAAAGTGGTGATTTTGTGGGGGCATGAATGGGCTCACTTGAAAAGGTCAGATCCTCATGTTCATGCCCCTGAAGCCCAGGGAGGCCTTGTTTGATGGCCGCACCAATGTACTGGTTTTAAAAAAAATTGCCGAAGAGCACTAAGCAATAGAGTATAGTGATTTCATATCCCTTTATCCTCATGTTATGAGCAAGTACCACTTTCCTCTGGGCCACCCTGAAATTATTCATCATGGCTTTGACATGCCCCATAACTACTTTGGTGTGATCCATCCCTGAATGATGAGAGACATCTGACAGGTATATGGGTTACATTAGAGTTCAATAAGGCCATAGAAAAATATTACATTGTGGCTAAAACCTATGAAGTGTTAAGCTTTGCCAGAAAATCAGACACTCTTTGTAAAGTGTATATGAACAATTTCTTGAGAGGCAAGCAGATGGATTTGGGTTATCCTGCATCAGCCACTGGAGCAAAGTGAGAGTCAAGAGAGCAAAGACAGATACATTTAGGATTATTATGACAAAGAAGGCATGGGTTGGATCCTGAAAATTTAAACAATTTGTGGGGAAAGAATGCTTAGAGAAGCAACCTGCTGACAACATTCATATTTAGAGAAGTTAAGTTTTTCAAACCGTTTAGAAATTTCTCATTTTTGAATCAGGTCACTCTGGTAGAAGCATAAAAATAATTACCTTAGATGTCCTCAAAATATCAATGTAAGCATTGTGGCTTTCACAACAGATTACGGACGTATTAAATTGTATCTTATGGAACAGCTACAGTGGAGAGTTCTTTACCATAACACAGATTTGGTTGTTTATGTTGGCAAGCTGGGTTCAGGATGGTGAATGACAAGAGAGTGCTTTTAGCAGATGGTACCACATTACCTTTTGGCTTCTGATTATATAAGATGGAGTTTGTAGAAGGTTTTGATTCAAGATTACATTCACCTTTCTCAGCTCTGGTCGTTGGACCATCCAGCAATGGAAAAACTTGTTTTGTAAAAATGTTTTTATAAAATTCTGAACATGTATTAACTCAATATAGTGTGGTGTTACAGTTGCTATCAAACGATGTATGATGAAATGTTGAAGAAAATCAAAATAAACTTTGATGAAGGAATCCCTGAATCATTGAATGATGATCCACTATTTCCTCCTAACAGAAACGATCTTTTAGTTTTGGATGATATGCTGTTTGCCGGTAGGGAAAATCCTGAAATTGTCAGAGCTTTCACTAAATATACTCACCATCAAAACTTATCTGTGCTCTTTTTGGTAAAAAATAAATGACACCAGGGTAAAAAAAGCCATACCATTTGCTTGAATTCCAATTACATGGAATTGTTTAAAATTCCTAGAGACAAACTGCAGATTAACACTCTTGCACAAAAGATGCAACCGGGGCAGAGAGCCTATTTCATGGAAAGTTATGAAGATGCTACAAAAGATAAATTCCTATTTACTGGTGGACCTTAAAGCTTCCACACCAGAACATTTGAGTCAGAACAGGAATGTTTCCATGGGAATGGTCAAAAGTTTATGTCCCAAAGAAAAAGTAAACATGTCTGCACGTTTAAAACGACAATTGCCCTTCTTGAGAGCCCTAGTCATAGCCAACCCAAAAGAATGCATCTCTGCCTAGGGACATTGTTCTTCAGATTTTAGTTTGACTCTCTGTAAGAACGTTACCAAAAGGGGCATCCCACTCAGCCAGGAACAATGAAAACAATTTAAGAGGCAAATGGCAGCCATCAAGTTATATGCTGATAAAAGGACCAGTATTTAAAAAAAGAGGACAGGTGGTTTCCTGCTACCCCTGATAAATATAACCTCCAGTTACTTGTTACCCCTTTCTAGTCTCATAGCCTCCAGGAGTGGGAGGTGATTTCTAACTAAATGTATTTATTTCCTCCAGATCAGCTGGATAAACTTAAGGAACAAGGTCCTGAAAATAGTTGACAAACGGCTAAAAGGGATCTTGATACGGATATAATGAACATGAAAGGAATGAAAAAAGAAAGCAAAGAAATACTCGCTACTCAAAAGTATTTGTCTTTGCTGATGAAAATAACATGGGACACTTGAACCTCCCCCTACCAGAAAAGGAGGATACATAGCCATAGATGAAGATGCTGTTATGAGTGACATGCTCAAGCATACTCCAACACCTAGCCATGCTCATATACATTATGAAGAAAATGGGTCAAAAGGAAGAGCTGGCTGGAATGACAAAGGTATATTCATCAGTAATGATAAGGTTTTAAGAGGCTGTAATATGATAGACATGATAAGAAATTTAACTGCTCTCACACAAGATATCCAAAGACAGAAGACCTCTAGGATGGACCCATTCTGTTGAAACCATGTCTGACCTCAATTTACCTCAGGCTAATTTACCTGTAGCCAATTATAAAATGTGTCAACAAATGCAAAAATTCCAATCAAATCCCTCTAAACGACACTTATTTGAACAGAAGAATACAGAAGATTGGTAAAAAGAATTAGAATACACACTTGTTAATTGTAATTTAATTATATTTTTATTCCAATACAAATACATAAAACATTTTTTTTTATAATTTACTTCTTTAAACATTTGTCTTGAACATGCACACTGAGTATAAGGTTTTAAAGTACATTTAAATAAATTTTCTAACAAAACATTGCTTCTTAAATCATCACTATTGTAACACCCCTGGCCAGGATGCTAAATCAGGAGTCGAGTCAGAGGTAAAGAACACTGGGTAGAATTTATTAACCCTAACAAAGACAGCTGTTTTGCCACCATCTACGCCCAACAACTTCAGTTAACACTATAGACACTTGACAACCTTTCCTGTACCTGTAGCGAGCTCAACAGATGCCTCACGTTACGGTTCTCGGTCACACGCAGGAGTGGAGCCACAAGAGAGCGAGATGCTGCCAAAAACCACACCTTATACAGTGGGGAAAAAAGTATTTAGTAAGCCACCAATTGTGCAAGTTCTCCCACTTAAAAAGATGAGAGAGGCCTTTAATTTTCATCATAGGCAGACTTCAATTATGACAGACAAAATCATTTAAAAAAATCCAGAAAATCACATTGTACGATTTTTTATGAATGTATTGGTAAATTATGGTGGAAAATAAGTATTTGGTCAATAACAAAAGTTCATCTCAATACTTTGTTATATACCCTTTGTTGGCAATGACAGAGGTCAAACATTTTATGTAAGTCTTCACAAGGTTTTCACACACTGTTGCTGGTATTTTGGCCCATTCCTCTAGAGCAGTGATGTTTTGGGGCTGTCGCTGGGCAACACGGACTTTCAACTCCCTCCAAAGATTTTCTATGGGGTTGAGATATGGTGACTGGCTAGGCAACTCCAGGACCTAGAAATGCTTCTTCCCGAAGCAACTCCCTAGTTGCCCGGGCGGTGTGTTTGGGATCATTGTCATGCTGAAAGACCCAGCCACGTTTCATCTTCAATGCCCTTGCTGATGGAGGGAGGTTGCTGAGGGAGGTTTTCACTCAAAATCTCACGATACATGGCCCCATTCATTCTTTCCTTAACACGGTTCAGTCGTCCTGGTCCCTTTGCAGAAAAACAGCACCAAACCATGATGTTTCCACCCCCATGCTTCACAGTAGGTGTGGTGTTCTTTGGATGCAACTCAGCATTCTTTCTCCTCCAAACACGATGACTTAAGTTTTTACCAAAAAGTTATATTTTGGTTTCATCTGACCATATGACATTCTCCCAATCCTCTTCTGGATCATCCAAATGGACTCTAGCAGACCTCAGACTGGCCTGGACATGCAGGTCATTCACTGCATGCAGGTCATTCTCTGCAGGTCATTCACTAGGTCCCCCCTTGTGGTTCTGGGATTTTTGCTCACCGTTCTGGTGATCATTTTGACCCCACGGGGTGAGATCTTGCGTGGAGCCCCAGATCGAGGGAGATTATCAGTGGTCTTGTATGTCTTCCATTTTCTTATATTTGCTCCCACAGTTGATTCCTTCACACCAAGCTAATTACCTATTGCAGATTCAGTCTTCCCAGCCTAGTGCAGGTCTACAATTTTGTTTCTGGTGTCCTTTGACAGCTCTTTGGTCTTGGCCATAGTGGAGTTTGGAGTGTGACTGAGGTTGTGGACAGGTGTCTTTTATACTGATAACAAGTTCAAACAGGTGCCATTAATACAGGTAACGAGTGGAGGACAGAGGAGCCTCTTAAAGAAGAAGTTACAGGTCTGTGAGAGCCAGAAATCTTGCTTGTTTGTAGGTGACCAAATACTTATTTTACCGAGGAATTTACCAATAAATTCATTAAAAATCCTACAATGTGAATCTCTGGATAGTCTCATAGTTGAAGTGTACCTATGATGACATTTACAGGCCTCTCTCATCTTTTTAAGTGGGAGAACTTGCACAATTGGTGGCTGACTAAATACTGTTTTGCCCCACTGTATAAGCTAAGGCCAGAAAGCCCTAGACACACCTCTGCTGTCCTGGAGCTCCCCGAGATGCCCTCCTCGCTGCAGGATGTCCCACCGAGTAAATCAGCCCCACCTAACTGTAACGCCCTGCTCCCTGATGGAACATAAATGAACCGCTAGAACAGCACAATAAATGAACACAGGGTCGCCACATTATATTGGGATATAATATGTTCATAGGAAATCCCCCTGGCTCTTTGATAGAGATAGAAAATACAATGACGACCACAGGTTGTAGAAAATTCATCCTGTACATGTTTAGTGCTGTAATATTTCTTCAATCCATTTCTTATAAAAAAGTTTTATAGAGAAAACAAGAACACTCTGGAGGAAACCCGTAGGAATCGAAACAAGTAATGAATTTTCTGCATTCTTCCTCTTCAAAGTCACGGTAAGACAGTGTGCTCCAGGCATGTATTTTGGATTGGTATCAACAATGAACACAGCAGGTCTATTAATCCAAATATCCGTAGGCAATTTGTCACACGCCCATTCTCCGCAGGCCTGCTTTCCGGACATACGTTGCATAAAACCAAAAATCTCCTGGGGGTTCATCTTTGTTTTAATTAATAATAATCCACCAAGACTTGTCTCCTGAATTTACTTCCAAGATGGAATCAGAGCATGCGTACATGATCATAGGTCTAAGGGATCCCGGAAGCACATTTCCAATAGCAGGCTGACTGTGGAGTCCACAGAAAGGTTTCTTGTGCAGTCATCATCCAGGGATAAGTTGAAAGCAAAGAGGGTATAACCCGATGTGTAAACCTTTAGGCCTTGCCTATTGAGAGAGGCCTATTGAGATATTTTAAGGCTTAAGAATGGCTGAAACAAATGGACAAAGATGCAGAAATGTTTTCACAAATAGCGAAGCACTCGTCACTTTTAAACTAAAATCTCCATGTGCTGCAGCATTCAGATAAAATTCATCTCTTGCTCTTAATAACTTGATTCTTAAATCATTGGCATTTAGGGGTGAACGCTATTGAAGGTGAAAAACAATGTATTGCTCCCAAAAGTTCAACCTTTGGGAAATTTCTAGTTTAGGCAGAACAAGGTATCAACGCTCTATTTTCAACCGGTGTTAAGGCTGTGGGATTGATGGACTCCATATCACCTCCTGAATCTTTGTTAAACAACCCAGCGGACAATTGCTTATTTAGTGTATCTACAAAGTAATTTAGTAAACATTCCAACATCGCCCTGTAGGGGTAGTTAGATCTGCTTTGACTGATGACTCAATCTCCTAATGTAACGACAACATGGGAAAAGATGGCGGCTAGAGGATAATGAGAGCCACCTTGGCATCCGCTGGAATATTCCCGCCATCTTTCTTGGTCACTTTGAGGCTGACGTGTAGCAGAGTATTATTCAGGTCCAAGTATTGCTATCCGTGACCAGAGATAAAAAAATTCTATAGGGCTGTCCTCTATACGGGCCGAGATCGGCATGATCGACATAATTTGCACTTCTATTGAAAATGTTGTCATGTGAGCCAAAAAAATATCGAGTTCCGTATATATTGCTTCGGTTGACATTTTATGTAAAAGAAACATTTTTTGAAAATACTTCCATGTATTCCTTTGCAGACCTCCTACATTTTGCGCTACTTTTGGCTTTTTAGGGGGAGGCAGCCGCACACCAGGGGGTCTCTTTTTATGTCTGCGAGCCAAAAGCATGCGCCCAACAGATCCTCTTTGTTCTTCAGTATCTGGTGCTGTGTGTTTGGTTATAACATTCGATATGACTTTGCCTAGTAAATTTTTAGCAGCATTTTTCTAATGTGGCTTGGCAATGCTAAAGCATCTCTTCACGAATAGGATCACCATTCTAAACAAATTATGAAATTCACCTCCCACCCCTGAACCATACATAATGGGGTTTCCATAATAACCCGGAAGTCCATTACCTACTTGGTCAATGTAAAAAGGAATGTACCGATTAGGATCAAGATGCGTATTGCGTAACATCAATCAAAAAATTTGAGGAAGATTGAACGGGGAGAAGGTGGAGTTAAATGCTCACTTCACCTCAATCGAACATTATATTTTTATTCTGATCTGTCTTAAAATCTGTATGTTTTCAACACACAGTGGATAAAATAGTCTACACACCCCTGTTAAAATACCAGGTGTTTGTGATGTAAAAAAAATGTGACAAAGATAAATCATGTCAGACCTTTTTCTACCTTTAATGTGACCTATAACGTGAACAATTCAAGAAAAAAAAAAAACGTACAATAACCTGGTTGCATAAGTGTGCACACCCTTTAACTAATACTTTGTTGATGCGCCTTTTGATTTTATCACAGCACTCATTCTTTTCGGGTAGGAGTCTATCTATTAGCATGGCACATCTTGACATGGTAATATTTGCCCACTCTTCTTTGCAAAAAAGCACAGCCCTCTTAAGATCAACCAACAGATGTTCAATTGGATTCAGGTTTGGGCTTTGTCCAGGCCATTCCAAAACGTTAATCTTCTGGTGAAGCCATGCTTTTGTGGATTTGGATATCTGCTTTGGGTCATTGTCGTGCTGAAAGTTGAACTTCCTCTTCATCATTCTAACGGATGCCGGAAGGTTTTGTGCCAAAATTGCCTGGTATTCAGAACTGCTCATAATTCCCTCCACTGTGACTAAGGCCCCGGTTCCTGCTAAAGAAAAACATCCGCACCAAAAGCTGCCTCCACCATGCTTCAATGTGTTGTTCTTTGGGTGATGCGTAGTGTTGTTTTTGCGCCAAAGATACCTTTTGGAATTATGGCCAAAAAGTTCTACCTTGGTTTCATCAGATGATAACACATTTTCCCACAAGGTTTTGGGAGACTTCAGCTCGAGTTTTTGTAAGAAAACACTTCCGTCTTGCCACCCTATCCAACAGCCCATTCATATGAAAAATACGGGTGATTGTTGTCACATATAGCACATAGCCAGTACTTGCCAGAAATTCCTACCTTTAATGTTGCTGTAGGCCTCTAGGAAGACTCCCTGACCAGTTATCTTTTCATATTTTAATACATTTTGGAGGGACGTCCAGTTCTTGGTAATGTCTCTGCTGTACCATATTTTCTACACTTGATGATGAATGTCTTCACTGTGTTCCATGGCATTTCTAATGCTTTGGGAATAATTTTTCTCCTCACTGATATCTTTCAACAATGAGTTCCCTCTGATGCTTTGGAAGTTCTGCGGACCATCACTTTTGCTCTGAGTTGCAACTAAGAAAATGTCAGGAAAATCCAACAGCTGAACAGCTGAACTTTATTTGTGATTAATCAGAGTCTCTGTAAATGATGGCAGGTGTGTAATGAATTCTATTTAACATGAGTTTGAATGTGATTGGTTAATTCTGAACACAGACACATCCCCATTATAAGTGGGTGTGCACACTTATGCAACCAGGTTATTGTAAGGTTTTTATTTTTCATTTTTCCCCCTAGAAGATTTCAGTAATTTTTTCTATTGAATTGTAAACATTATAGGTCACATTAAAAGTGGAAAATTGTCTGACATTATTTATCTTGGTCTCATTCTTTTACATCACAAAAACTTGGCATTTTAACAGGGGTGTGTAGACTTTTTATATCCACTGTACTTCTTGATAACCGGTACAGTGTGTCAGCGCATAATTAATTATAATAATATATCCATCTGTTCCCTCTATATTCAACTGTCTGTAGGAGTGGTCCATGATCTACTAAATCACTTGTGAACAACTCAGTGAGAGGGTGAGTAAGTTCTCGCAGACGAAGCGATGTACACGTTATGAATTAGTCCATATAGGCGAAATCTTTGCTGGCTAAACCGTTAGTATCTACATTGTAGCAAGCCATAACTGAAACTGTATACGGTAATATTGCGACTGTTTCTGGCATGGAAAAATTGATCTTCAGTCTCGCAAGCAATTGCTCAGTTCTAAGGATTATTCCTAGGAAGTTAGTAGATAAATAGTAAGCCTATTACTGACTAATAAGCTGTCAAAATGGCCGTGGCAAAACCAACACACACTCACCAAAAGGATTATTAGGAACACCTGTTCAATTTCTCATTAATGCAATTATCTAATTAACCAATCACATGGCAGTTGCTTCAATGCATTTATGGGTGTGGTCCTGGTCAAGACAATCTCCTGAACTCCAAACTGAATGTCAGAATGGGAAAGAAAGGTGATTTAAGCAATTTTGAGCGTGGTACGGTTGTTGGTGCCAGACGGGCCGGTCTGAGTATTTCACAATCGGCTCAGTTACTGGGATTTTCATGCACAACCATTTCTAGGGTTTACAGAGAATGGTGTGAAAAGTGAAAAACATCCAGTATGCGGTAGTCCTGTGGGCGAAAATGCCTTGTCGATGCTAGAGGTCAGAGGAGAATGGGCCGACTGATTCAAGCTGATAGAAGAGCAACTTTGACTGAAATAACCACTCGTTACAACCGAGGTATGCAGCAAAGCATTTGTGAAGCCACAACATGCACAACCTTGAGGCGGATGGGCTATAACAGCACAAGACCCCACCGGGTACCACTCATCTCCACTACAAATAGGAAAAAGAGGCTACAATTTGCAAGAGCTCACCAAAATTGGACAGTTGAAGACTGGAAAAATGTTGCCTGGTCTGATGAGTCTCGATTTCTGTTGAGACATTCAGATGGTAGAGTCAGAATTTGGCGTAAACAGAATGAGAACATGGATCCATCATGCCTTTTTACCACTATGCAGGCTGCTGGTGGTGGTGTAATGGTGTGGGGGATGTTTTCTTTAGGCCCCTTAGTGCCAACTGGGCATCGTTTAAATGCCACGGCCTACCTGAGCATTGTTTCTGACCATGTCCATCCCTTTATGGCCTCCATGTACCCATCCTCTGATGGATACTTCTAGCAGGATAATGCACCATGTCATAAAGCGCGAATCATTTCAGATTGGTTTCTTGAACATGACAATGAGTTCACAGTACTCAAATGGCCCCCACAGTCACCAGACCTCAACACAATAGAGCATCTTTTGGATGTGGTGGAACGGGAGCTTCGTGCCCTGGATGTGCATCCCACAAATCTCCATCAACTGCAAGATGCTATCCTATCAATATGGGCCAACATTTCTAAAGAATGCTTTCAGCACCTTGTTGAATCAATGCCAC
>JACXGJ010010649.1:0-21437 GCA_016801105.1 Esox niger
CACACACACACACACACACACACACACACACCAACCCCACTGCAGGTACACACACACACACCAACCCCAGTGCAAGTACACACACACACACACACACACACACTGCAGGTACACACACACACACTGCAGGTACACACACACACAGACACACCAACCCCAGTGCAAGTACACACAAACACCCACACACACACACTGCAGGTACACACACACACACACACTGCTGGTACACACACACTCACACCAACCCCACTGCAGGTGAACACACCCATGTTGTGACATTGTTACCATTACACATAGTACTGTTGAACAGGCTGACTGTGTTATTGACATTGTTGTAACCATTGATGTGCGTGTGCGTGTGCGTAGCGAGGGAGCGTATCCAGTCTAACCTGCAGAAGCACCCTGTCCCTCAATCTGCTCCTGAGCTGCAGTCACAGAAAGCTCCAGTACCAGAGGTCCCCACAGCCTGCCTTACTGATATGGCATCTGCCTGCTCGCTTCTGCAGCAGGACCTAAGCTGCCTGCAGGACCAGGCCAGGTACACACACACACACACACACACACACACACACTTACTACTGTGGACATGTTCATAGAGGTGGCTTATGCTGTATTTTGCTCGTTCAGGTTTGCAGTGTCTCGGGAAGCCCAGCAGGTGGCGCTAGAGTCTGAGCTGCTGGAGAGTCTTCCTCTGCTCTATCGAAACAGGCCAGAGCAGGTTACTATGGCATTGGAGTGCAGAGGGCAAAGGTCAGGCCAGCCCTGCCAGGGAGCTGCTCACATCACTGTCACGGTAGTACCTTTACACTGGACATGTCTTCTGATTAGTCTTAGAGTGGGCTGAGTCAGACAATCTCTGCTGCTAGTGCCCTGATTAGGCCCATCTAACGCGTGCCTCTGCGTGCCTTTGTGTGCTTGTTCAGTGTGAGTGTGTGCAAAAGCAGGATGAGGTGGAGTCTCAGATCGTGTCTCTGCGCAGTGACATCAAGCAGCTGCAGACAGAAGCCATGACTCCTCCTCCTCAGAGCCTGGCTCAGGCAGCAGTACACACAGAGAACTTCATCACGTCAGTACACACACACACACACCAGGCTTTTGTTAAATACTCACGCAGAGCACTTCATCACATCAGTACACACACACACACACACACACACCAGGCTTCTATGATGTACTCCTCATTTTTGCGTGTGTCTGCGTGCGTGCGCGTGTGTGTGTGTGTTTGCGCGTGTGTGTGTGCGTGTCTCTGTGTGTTTGTTTGTGTGTGTGTGTGTCTGCGTGTCTCTGCGTGTGTGTGTGTCTGCGTGTGTGTGTCTGCGTGTGTGTGTCTGCCTGTGTGTGTGTGTGCGCGTGTGTGTGTGTGTGTGTGTGTGTGTGTGTACGTGTGTGTAGGGCTTTGGTGAATTTGTACAAGGCCCAGCCTTCAGCAGCGGTTCAGAGAGTCGGAGTGGCTGCCTTCTATAAGGTGGTCTCCTTTGTCTGTGAGGACACACTCCGTCACCCCCCCACTCGTCAGTACCTGTCTTCCTGCGTTGAGATACTGGGACAGGTAACTGCGCCCCCACTCACACACACACACAAGTTCCACACGCTTCATATTTTTGGGGTGTGTAGGTGTTTTACCTGTGTGTGTGTGTGTGTGTGTGTGTGTGTGTACAGGTGTTCATACAGGGTACCCAGGCAGAATGTGGGCGTGTCCTCCGTACCATCCTGGAGCAGAGGCGTCTGTGTCCTCTCCTCTCTCCCTTCTTCACCCCAAACGCAGCACCCAATCAGTTCGTCTCCCTCTACAAGGAAGTGGTGACATCACTACACCCCGACAGCGCTGACGTCATCTTCATGCTTCTCACTAAGGTCCGCATGAACCCTCCGAACGCCTTGCAGGGGAACCTTAACACAGCCAACCAACACTTTGGCACAGAACTCAGGCAGCTGGAGGCTATGTTAGAATGACCAGGCTGTCTTTATTCCTGTGTAGTTTGACCTGAGTGCGTGGCTGAGTGAAGCACAGCCGGTGTTCTCTGAGCGTAGCACGCTGGTCGAGCTGGTCCACACTGCTCTATGTTCCTGCGGCTGTGACCCTGAGGCTGACCTCCTCACGCCCTTTCACCTCTTCACCCGACACTGGACCCTCCTGCTCAGACACCACTTCCCTGACCACTACAGCGACTGCCTGCGTCTGCTCATGATCAGTAAGCTCTGAACTGATGAAGACACTAAATTTTTTGCGCATGTATTATTCATTGCAGATGTCAAAGTATGTGTGTGTGTGTGTGTGTGTGTGTGTGTGTGTGTGTGTCTGATTTTCAGGTTCGACAGAACAGTTGCTGAGTCCGGAGTGTTGGCGGGTGACTCTGCGTGTTCTAGGTGTCTCTTCTTCCCCCTGCAACACCAGAACCACTCCAGAGCCTTCCAGCTCAGCCAATACCTCCCCCCGCCAGGCCACAATCACCCTGTCTCCTCAACAGGTGGGTCTGCTGGAAAACCCTCCAAACCCTAGATGTTCCATACAATTCATGTACAATATAAAACAGCCCTCACCGTTGTTTTCTCCCCCGATTGGCCCTTCTCAGGTGGAAGAGACTGTTGATTGGCTGTGTGAGTATTTCCTGCGATGTCGTCTTAGTAAGGTGGACCTTCGCAGCTTTGGGCTTTATTCTGCCTGGGCGCCGTACATCAGTGAGGTCACTGCCTTCTGGGGATATCTTATTGGCTACCTCATCGACCTGCAGCTCAATGCATGTGCCAGGGAGCCGCTGGGGGGAGCCCGAACTCTGAAAGGTACCATGCAGTTAGACAGTTTTTTTCCAATTGTGTTGTTTGATCTCCTTTACAGCCATTTTCTTTTTTTAACAACTTTCCTTCTTCCCCCTCTTCCCCCTTCTCCTTTCTTACCCCTCCTCTCCTTTCACCTCTCTTCAACTCACTTTTACACGCCTCTCCATGCCTCTCGTCCTTCTACCTCCCCAAACCTCCCCTCTTCCCCACCACTGTCCTTCGTTTACCTCACAACCTTTCGTCTTCTCTGTCTTTCTCAGCCCTACATGATATTCACAGTAAGATGGTTCGGCTATTTAAGCCCTGGATTCTAGTTCTGGAGACGGGCGACGCCAGGTAAACGATGCACATCTCCGTCTCTCTCTTATCTCTGATTTCTTTAGCTCAGCTAACTTGCATTACATTTACAGACCCATAGAGTTTGATGGCTAGTTTCTTCTTTCTCTGTTTGGTCTACTGGATATTCCCTCTCTTCTTGGACATTGCTAACATGAAATGTGCATATGTTGCTGAAGAGAAAATGTTATGGTATCGAAATGACAAAATTTGCTATGAGAATGGCTGGTTTGTATTTTCTTTAGTTCTTCATCGGCCGTCCTGGTCTCATATCTCTGTTATTGTAAAGCTGTTATCTGTTTTCCAGTACTCCAAGGTGTTATCCCTGGTTGGAGTCAGATAGCAGCGCTGCGGCTCTTCTGGTGGGACTCTACACCCAGCTCACCCAGACATTACATCACAAGTTCAGAGGTGACTGGGATGTTACATGTCATGGAAGTCCTTCCTGTGCTGATTCAGACGTTCATGGATGTATATGTGTGTTCCAGAGCGTCTCCTGCCTGGCCAGCGTGGAACTCTGTGGCTCTGTCTGATGCAGTACTGTGACGGCTGCAGCTCTCCCCGTACTGCTGAATACCTCCTGTACCTTTACCACACTCACCTCCGCAGCCTGCCCTGGACGGAACTGTGCCCCGACACACAGCTCATGGAGCAACTCTTTAACGTAAGGCCCTGACTTGCTTGACCCCTAATTGCCCCCATCGTTGCCTTCAATTCTACTTAGCTAAAATGTGGAATGGTTTTAAGATGATCGCATTTTTGCAATTAGGTATTCAGAGATGCACTGTTAGAAATTAGAGGGAAAAAACTTTTACTGTTGTATTACATAGAAACACATTGCAAAGCACATGTAACATGGCAAAATAGTTTGTTACAGTAAAAATGTGTACAAAATAAAATAATTGTTTTGCCTAGACTGTTTTGAGATATTTAACTTTGTAAATCAATTGGTTGAGCTTTGCATCAACTGTTGTCACGAAAACAACTGAAAATTGCGACAGTTTTGAATTGCTATATTCTGTAATGTCTGGTGATCTGTTAAAAGTTGTTTGCTTTAAGAGCTCTTTTCCCTTTTTTGCCGGGCCGTGTAAGTGGAGCCACCAGAAGAGCTCTTACTGACTGCACTTAATGACTGAGTAACTGACTGACTGCCCCTTGTTAAATAGCATAGTGGATAGAGATGCGAATTTCCAAACACAAGGTCCTGCTTTCGAGCCGCATCACAGTCAAAAGCAATTATGCATAAGGATTTGTTCAGGATAGACAGAAACTTTGCTTGCTACAACCTTCTGTAGCTTTGTTATAGTAAGCCTAAAATATAACTGTCTACGGTTATATTGCGACTATTTCTGGTGGATATTTGAAGTACGCATCCGTGCATGCGTTTTGGGGTAATATAGGCTAGATCACAACCCCTTGGGCAGTAAAAGAGTAGGGGTTTCCACGATTCTCTTGTTTTTACTTGACGAAATAGTCATTTATCGTCACCTATATTGATAGTTATTGTATCATTGTCATTTACGAATGTAAAAATAAGAATATTGTGCCATGAACTGAAATAGTTTTGGCAGTGTAGATTTCATCTTCAGGCTCGATAGCAATTGCTTAGTTCTTATGACTACTTCAAGTAGTAAGTTAGATACTAGTAAGCCTATTGGCTAATACACTATTAAAACAGCCAGTGGCAAATACCATACAGTTTATAGATGCTATTTGTGGTGGAGGTAAACTTGATAATAAACGTTAGTCAGTTTAACACAATGCTTAATGGTGAAGTCTAGGGAAATATTCAAACATGGCGTCTACTGTCGAGACACTATACCAACACTCAGTTACCGTATAGTTCTGTGGCTTAGTGGTTAGAGACACAGCTTTTCACGTGGGAGACCCGTATTCGAATCAGGTAAAGGCATCCCTTCCAGATGCAGGCTGGCTGAACTAGGCTTGCCTGGTTCCTTTTCTGGTTACATTATTAAGAGAGTTGATCTTTAATCCCAGACCTTATTCACTGTTTTTGTGTAGGTTTTACATGGATCGTTTCATGCCCAATGTTAATCTGTTCTTCTACAGGTGGAAAGAGGAAGTCCTAAGAGCTGCTTTTTGTTTCTGGGGGCAGTCCTATGCGAGGTCAACTGGGTCAGCGTTCTGAGTGACAGCCTCCAAGCCAGCTCAAACACAACCATACATATGGACTCACACAAGATGCTGGTTTATCTACTTTACATGTTGGTGTTCCTCACTAAAGAAGAGCAGATGCTCAGCCAACCAGTGAGTTAGAATGGGTGGTTGTATTTGCATATGTATCACCTCATTGGTTGGTGTGTCTCTGTAATACTCTCCTTGTAGCCCATGAACTGGTTATATTGGGATCTGATTAGGGATGGAATGGTCAACTCTGATACTGATCATTTTCCACTCTGTCCTCCAGGACTCCCCTGTCCTCAGTCTGTTGGGCCAATCCTCCTCCCTGCCATGGCACCAAGTGGACCATTCCTCCTACCAGGGGATTATGGGATATGTAGGCACCCACTACCCTCCCTCTCTGGTGCTCAGCAAAGACTTTGCCCCTCAGACGCTGCTCCAATCACTGTGCAGTGCCGCTGGACTACAGCCCCGCCCCCAAGTAACGCCACACCAGGTAAACAGGAGAGGGGAGCCAACAGAATCAACTCAGCCTCCCTCTGTTAATTTATACACGAGTCCCAAAGCGAGCACATCATACCCTTTAACCTCTTTCAAACATTGTGTTTTAGTGCAAAAGAAAACCACATTACATAATTTGTTTAATACCTCATACAGCTGTATACTAGTTTGAGATTCATTTCAGAATGATCAGTTTCTATATTTACATTGTACTTGTTTTTGGAAAGTACTTTTTAGCAAGCTGTTATTTGGCTGACCAAATGTTTTTAATTAACTGAAGTCAAGAAACAGGGCAGAACAAGCTGATAAATGAGTATCACCTTGACTTATTTTACAATGACTGTCTCTCACATTACACAGACAAAATAAAGGCCCTAATATGCCGGTGTCTGTCTGCCTCTGTAGGATGATAAAGTGAAGGCCAGTGTGTATGTGCGCTGGCATGTCCAGTGTCTGATCTCACTGGAGCAGAGTGGCAGCATCAGCCTGGCTGATCTGGAGACACAGCTAGAGTCACTGCTGCAGAGCGTCATCACCTTCAACCCACCTGGTGACAATACTGGATTCTAATTACCTTCACCTTCCCCACCAGTAACCTCAGTCATAACAATATGTCCTCTTTCTGCTTCTCTCTCTCCCTAGATGTGCACATGGAGCAGAGACACATGGCATTCTGTAGTCTGTTCTGCGATTCGCTGGCTTTGCTGAACGGAGTGGGCGTGTCTACAGGCGAGGCCTTGGTGGCTTGTGTCATTGGCTGGTTGGGCAGAAAGGGGCAGGGTTTTCCAGTGCTGCCGCTCCTGACAGCTTGCTCCCGTTGCCTTGCGTCCGTACGCCACATGACCCGTGTAGCAGAGGCTTGCATCAATGCCTACTTCACCCATGGTAGCCATGCAGACAGTAGCCGGGGGAGGGGGTTACTAGGGGAGGGTCTGTGATAGTGATTCTCATCTAGGGGTACTACTGATTGACAGATTTGTTTATTCTAGTTTATTCGCTTAAACATTGTCGTTTTATTAGGTCATAACATCTCTCTCCCTCCCTCTCCACCTCTGCTTTTGTCTTGCTCAGCGGAAGACGTGGCAGTAGGGTGGGGCCCTGTGTTGGCATCCCTGCAGGTGCCTGAGCTGACCATGGATGACTTCCTGTCTGAGAGCCAGTCAGGTGGTAGCTTTTTGACACTCTACGCCTACATCCTGCAGCGCCTCAACATGGAGAACACGGCAGCCAATGAGAAGAGGATGCTCACTCTACTCAATACGTGGACCAGTCAGGTCTTCCCCAGGTCTCACCCCATTTCTGTCTGTTTCTCTGTCTGTCTGTTGTCTATTTTCTCTGTCTGTCTGTCAGTCTGTTTACTCTGTATGTTTGTCTGTCTGTCTATTCTGATCTATTTGTCATTTATATACACACATTTCTTTCTCCTAGTGGTCCAGCTGATGAGGCCAAGTTGTTCCTATGGTGGCACAAGGCCTTGGTTGTGTCTGTGGAGCAGCTGGGGCTGGGGGAGGCCCCGGCTGTGCTTGTGGGACTTCTGGGGCTGCAGACTCGGCTCTCTCAGATGGGAGAGGAGCGACTCAGTTCAGGACTGCTCGGGGCCATAGGATTGGGGCGGCGATCGCCTCTATCCAACAGGTACTCCTTGTAATTATACACCTACTGTATATCCTGTGTGTCTGTTATTGGTAACTCCTGTGTGTGTGTGTGTGTGTGTGTGTGTGTCATAGGTTCAGGGTAGTGGTACGCAGTCTGTCTGTGTTTCTGTCGGTCCAGATTCCCTCAGAGGACCAGGTACGCCTGCTGCCCAACACTGACCTACAGCTGACAGCTAAAGCACAACAGGTACACACACACTTTATTTACTATACTTTTTTTGGGCCCAAAACAAAACACAGACAAACAGAGAGTTACTCAGCGTGTGTGTCTGTCTGTGTCTGTGTAGGTGCTGGCTGTGTTGGAGGCCATGCCTGGCAGTAAACAGTATGCTGACATGAAGGACTCAGTTGGAAAGGCTCTGCAGTTCATCCAGTACCCAGGACACTGTCTTAGAGATGGACCTCGCCTCCTGTCTCTGTTGATCAACCTTCTCTACCCAGACAACAGATACCTGAACATCATACGATAGCAGTGCCAGTTGGCATCAGCTGAGCGCTGTAACAGGCGATTCTATACAGGACATGTTAGAAACAGCAGCCTGTCCTGTGGTCAGAGATGTGGAACTACATGAGAACAAAGGTGTCATTTGAGATGCACTGGTAAAATAGTAACCTGCGAGCGATTATATTCTGGAGTGCTAGCAACAATGGACTACAATGCATATGATTGGACTGGATCTAACCAGCGGACATAATTTGACTGTTAATGACTGTGCCAAAACTATACATGTATCCATGAAAGCACTTGTCTGTTGACTATATTTACTGTTTATGACTTTCTCTTCCTCTCTTTCTCTTCCTTTCAATCTACGCAGATATTAGCTGCTAATTTTCTTTTTAAAGTGTTCTCTTATGTTTTCGCTTTGACCGATATTCCAAGTAATTGATTACAATTATGAATCAGAGTTAGAATCAGAAGTCACATTTTATAATCCAGCATACTGGAGTGGGACTGATGTAACTTATTCTCAATGATCAAAATTTAATGGAGATTATAACTCATGTTCTTAAAGTTATTTTGGGCTCTTACGTTCTTCCCCAGTGGTGCTGGTGGAAAAAGTTTTTACATGCCAGTATTAATTGCCCATATTTGGTTGTGTATTTATTTCCTAACCCCTAACCCTAACTCATTTGCACTGCTGGTTAACAATGAACTGTGATTGGTACACAGTATTTCTTTGGCCAAAAGTGCTTTTGTTGTTTTGTCAGCCAAAAAATTCCTCTGATAGACAATAACCCTTAAACACATAGTTGTATTTTATCACCAACAAGCTGTTGGGTCGAGCATGACATCATTTGTTAGGCTTACAGACCCTAAACTATGGGCTTATTGTGCATACAGAACCGAGACAGTCTCAGACTTTGAAGGAAAGTTTCATTGGATTGTCCCCTTTGGAGAAGCAAGCACACTTAATGTGTCCCAAACCACACCCTATTCCCTCTGTAGTGCAGCACCTTTCTTCCCTTTTAATTAGTTAAATGCACATTACAGAGGATGTTGTTGTGGACTTTCTTAAATCTTTGTGTTTCTGTTCATAAACCATACAGTAAAATGAAATCACGTAACTAACATGAAAATGTAAAAAAAAACATCAAACAATCAAATGAATAATCTGAAGGAAAATCTGTGTGAGTAACAGCCCAGGTAACACTGTGGAAAATAATCAAATCTTACGCACAAGATATAGAGACCGTGACCAGGGTTCAGAATGTACATGGGACATCTGTCCACAGAGGGTGTATGTAATTGAGTAGATGTGTGTTTGGTGTGTGTGACTTCAGTTCAGAATACAGGGCAGACAAAGTATAGACATTCTTGGTAAAGATATTAAAGCTATGAACAAATTGTTGTTTTTTAGCTTCATCTTACTCTCAAACCGTTACATTTGTTAAAAGACAAAATATGAATATATAAATAAATATTCTTCTCAAAAACATTTCAAAATGATTGGCATCCCTGAATTTATGCTTTGTGCGTCTTCCCCATGCCTGTGGCTGATGGCATTTGGGCTGACCACAGTACTCTGAAGAGCCGTTGCACCGCAGGAGGTGCAGTCACTGTGATGTAGCTGAGAGTGGGCTCTCCATGGTGCATCGGAAGATGTCTTTGAGGGTGACTTGGAAACATGCCGAGTTAGAAGAGGCACTGTTGTACCCAATGCTGAGAGAGAAGTTTACTTAGCACCACTTCACCAGGGCTCCTACCTGTAGGCTGACTCATCAGCTGTAGGTGGCCCTGCAGTCATGGGTGACCTGAAGAGGAAGTACAGAAAGGGTGTGTGTATTGAGGATCAACACAGTAGAAATTATGTTTACACCCCTCGCCATCCATGGATGGCACAACAGGCTGTCCAGGATCCAGTTGTGCAGGGTTAGATCAAAGATCCGGTTACCCAGCTTCCCCATAAGCTTTGAAGGCATTATATTGAAAGCTGCGCTATAATAGATAAACAACGCTGTCCAGTTAGGATTTGGGCAGTAGTCATTGCAATAGTTAGGCAGTGATGCAATTGTTGATGATCGTAGCGCAGCTTGTCCTTCATAGTCCATAATTGTCTGAAGATCTCTGACTCCACGAAGTCCCTGCTAATGATTCTTTATTGCTCCCTGGGGTCCCATGAAAGTTTGAATCAAAATCCATGTTGTTTAACTTAGATATGGTTTAATTGTCCCTGTATGGAAAATATGTCACTACATTTATTGATAGGCTTCTATGTACCTACCTGGAGAGCGTCCCTAAACACATCTCAGTCTACCTGGTCACAGACTTGCTCAGGGGCATGCAATGTTAGAAAATGATCAGATGCAAGTATTTATATAAGACAAAAATATCTTGATATAGCAGGAGGATACATCTGTATTCTGGACCTGGAAGTCTTTTCCAGAAATTAAACAGTGTGTGAGTGTCTTGTCAATCATGTGTTAGTGTGACTCGTCTAGCATCTCGTCTGTCTGGCAGTGGAGCCTACCACACGTCAGACACCAGCAGTCTCCATGGAGACAGGATGGGTAAAATGTTGAAGAGAACAGGATGTACCGTACTGTGCCCATCAGTTGGGGAAGAGACCACACATACGTTCACTATCCTTGTGAGGACCAAAACAATATTCCCATTCAAAAGTCTTCAACTTTTTTCTCACCCTATTTTTCTCTCCTTGGTGTTTTTTATGTCTGATTTTGGCCTTGCCTGATGGTAACAACTCCTCAGCAAGTGCCGATCAGTTTAAGGTCGTTGAACATGTCCTCTAACGCACATCTCGCAAGAAAGAGTTTTCCGGCACATGCACGCACGGAGGAGAGCGCTCCCCTGGCCAACAACTAGACCTCACACAAAAAGTTGAGTATGGCAAGATGTGGCAACACTGTCCAACATCCACCTGTTTACAAAACCTCCGCGATGCTCCCTGGCACTGTCAATGTGGTACAACCAGGACTCTAACTCCAGGCCACAAGGAAGCGATTGCATTGCAAGGCACTTATTCAGTCCGTTGGGGGGCTTCTAACCATAAATTGAATATTATTTAAAACTTTACCTGACCCCCTCAAATATCTTTCCACATAACGACCAGACAATGGTGCCCAAAAGGTCAAATTTCCCTTGCTTTATCTATCCTTGTGGATAAATACACACACATGACCTGTGTATGCACAGATTCCCCTGCTGGAACACACTAAACTTTCACACGGAGAACCAGGAAGAGACAGACTGAGATCACTGCAAGGGCTACACTGTCTAGCAGCTCCTCCTGTTGTCATGGAAACACATTGGGTCAGCAATCTGTAGTGTCTAGAGCCTTCTTGTGTACACAGAAATAATACACTCATTAATAATGATAAATATTACCCATGTGCCATTGAAATATTTTTTTTTTTTACGTAAGTTAAATAAAATAACCCTACACTCTTTTTCATGTCTGTAGAATCAACAAACAGACAGACTTTTCAGTTGTGAAGTGTCTCTCTGTTACCACAGGGAAACCCAACTGGCCATAGGAGAATGTCTGAGGAAATGTCAATAGGATATAAAGAGAAAGGCACAGCGTGTGACCTGACACCAGACACCTGTATAGATGAATGTACACGGTTCATCAGACAGATGCCTCGCACCAGAGCTGCTTTTCTCAACTTAGTCACTTGTTTCTTTCACACCTCCTTACAACCCTGGAAAAAAGTGATGACTCAAGTTCTTGCTGGACTCATCCTGGGCCGTCTTTCTCACTCTCCTCTTCTGTTTCTGTCTTTCTCTCTCTTTGTTCCTCAAATTCTTCTGGAGTTTCTCCCTTTCCCCCCGCTACCTTGAGTGCACCTTGATTCACATGTCCTGCTGCATCTCTATTTCCTTCTATCCCACAATATCAGCCTTCAATGCTGGCCACCCTCCCAATGATTGTTCTCTGACGGTATTTTACAGTGTTTCTCTCTAATTTCATGATATCCAGTCTGTAATTAAGGCCCTGCTTCATTGCAGCAACTCCTCAAACAATTAACCCAGGACAGTCGATGTCAAGGTACTCTGTATGGCCAAAAGTATGTGGACACCACTACTAATTAATGAATTCAGGTGTTTCAGCCACACCCATTTATCACAGGTGCAAAGAAAATCCAGGACATAGCCATGAAATCTCTATAGACAAACATTGGCAGTACATTGGGTCATACTGAAGAGCTCAGTGACTTGAAACATGGCACTGTCATAAGATACCAACTTTGCCACAACTCTATGAGATTTCTGTCCTAGATCTGCCTGGTCAATTCTAAGTGTTATATATTTGTGTAGTGGAAGCATCTAGGAGCAAAAACAGCCCAGCTATGAAGAGGTAGACCATGGAAACTCACTGAGCGGGGCCGTTGATCTGTTGCATCACTCACCACAGAGATCTGAACTGCCTCTGGATGCAAATCCAGCACAGGAACAATACATTGGAAGCTTCACGTAATGGATTCCCATGGCCAGGCAGTTGAACACAAGCCTCAAATCAACCAGGGCAATGCCAAGCATTGACTGGAATAGTGTAAAATCCGTCACCACTGGACTCTGGAGCAGTGGAAATTTGTTATTTGGAGTGATGAATCATGCTTCACTATCTGGCAGTCTGGTGGACAAATCTAGGTGTGGCAGATGCCAGAACACTAGTACCTACTGTAAAGTTTGGTAGAGGAGGGATAGTGTTCTGGGGCTGTGTTTCAGTGTTTGGGATAGGACCGTTAGTTCCAGTGAAGGGTCACCTTAATGCCACAGATTTGGAGTGGTGATTGCGAGCCAGGCCTTTTCGGCAAAAATCAGTTCCTGACCTCCCAAATTCTCTTTTGGCTGAATCAGCACAAATTCCCACAGAGACACTCCAAAATATTTTGAAAAGCCTTCCCACAAGAGTGGCAGCTGTTATAGCTGCAAAGAGGGAGGGGGGGCAACTCCAAATTAATGCCCATGGTTTTTGAATGTCCAACAAGCACATGTGGGTGTGTTACTCAGGTGTCCACATACTTTTGGCCATGTAGTGTGTCTTCCAAAGCACATCTGATGTCGTCGTGGTTCTTATCACACTGCTTGCTCAACCAGGAAGTTGAAACCAGAATCCTTACACACCGCCACAAGGAGTTGCTAGAGAGCACGTCAAACATATTCAACTATTAATCAGTTATTAAATTCAGACAGTTGCTGTCCTTTGTGGATCTGGAAACAGGACTTGGATCCTGGTCTCACCATGTGACATTTAACTGCAAGGCAAGGCCCCCATTCATGTTTTCTGATCAAGCTATCTTTATTGGACATAAAATATTGTATAATCATCTTGTCCCTAAACATCCTCTTGAAATAGTAGAGGAAGAGGAGAAAAGGCAGACATTGTGACAGATAAATACAGTATAGTAATACAGCAGATGGCAAGGAGACGGCTGAGAGTCTATAGTCTAAAAATGTCTTAGATGTACTGATCAGACAATCAAAACATAATTTCATACTCTATCTATGCTGACAGCATTGGCAGCGCGGAAGCGATGAAGAAACTTATTTGGCGATGAACTCATATATTATTGTGAGATTTGTGCAAAGGAAAGTAAGAAATTAATAATCGTCAAGGAAATCCACTGTAGACTATTGGTATAGTCCTAGTGTCCATGCTGAGGGAAAGTATTGACTTGTATGTGTCCGCGTGCGCGTGTATCTGTCTGTCTGACGACGGTTCTAGTCCCCAAGTGCCAGTTCCCACTTTATGACACTGCTGAGATTGGAGTACCATTCACCCGCGCGCACAGAGTACGCACTCGGAAACACACACACACACACACACACAGAGGAAAAATCTGATCACGCTTTGCTCTCCCGGCTTACTCTCTCACACAAACAACGCGGGTGTAAGACAGTGTTTGCTTGAGTGGAATGTCAGTAGCCTCACAAGCCGAATATGGGTATACCATGCTCGATTGATGATGATGGACTGGATTGGATAAATTTAATCGGCTGAATGCATGTTAAAAACACGAAGTACGATACCTATACAGCCTATGAACATAATTTATTTTCTCAAAGTGTCAGAGTGGATTCGATTGTAAGAACTTGCACGACCGTTGTTCACGGTTGCGGAGCGCGTTCTGAACCCACATTGTTCCACCAGCAAATACTCAGCTGTCGCGTGTAGGGGATCGGCGAGAGACATTTGGCGAGGTCCAGTCAATTTTTACGGTGAGAATGAGTTCTAAACTTATCAAACACACACGTTAGGAGTAACTGACTAACTCAAAAGTAAGTGATTCTTACCTAGAGCCAGTAGCAACCCCTGTCAATCAGCCGGTATAAGCGTTCATGTAAGCATAAGCTAGCCTTTTTATCCTCGGACGTTTGTTTTATGTAAAAAATAAATGTAGGCCTCTTTAAATTGAACCACACAAGCGCATAACTAGCCTATATGAATATTAGGACTCATTGATGATTGATTGTTGGTTATCCGGGGGTTTGGATTTTATTAATTGACGTCAGAGCGCTGTTCGGTCACCGGCTATTTCGGAACCGGTGAACATCACATGATAAAGACCTGACTGGGATACCGGGCGGGAGAGAGACCTAAGGGACTGGAAATGTTCGTATGATCTACGGATTTGTCTGCTGAAAATTATCACTGGTAGGAAATGTTTAATTTTGGTTTTATTTTCCACGGCGCTCATCCGCTGTCAGTTTAACCCGTTGTCATTGAAGCCTAGGGAATAACCGGTGCCCCTCCGGTTTCAGCATTCGCCAGTCGATGTGTTCGATTGTCACATTAACGATGGTTTTGTTGTCTCTAGACATATTTTCGAATACAAATATAAGCTATAACCTGTATCTTTTTCTGTCGGAAAATAAACGGTAAATTTCAGTTCGTCTCGGGTCGGCTTTATAGCAGTGCTGTTTCTTTGTCTTGTTCTCTACAGTATATATACACGGCGTTGCTTTTATTGGGATTATAGATAAATATAAAAGTAGACTACGGAAATAACGACAGGCCAACATTCCATATGTTGTATTTTATTCGTATCAGACAGTTCACCGGGTGGGTAAACAGGGGGACTCAGTTACAGGCTATACATTTCCATACGGGTGGACATCGAGTTATATTTTAACAGCACTGCGGTTTTATGAGACTAGGCTACTGATGTGAATGTGGCGCCTACAGAATGTGTTTGCGCGTGTGTGCGAGCGTGCATGTGCAAAGAGGTGCTAGCTACTGTGTTAGATTGTTGGGAGTTCCTCACGTTTACTTGAGCTTTTACTACACTGCCATGGCAACACTACTACATTACCATAGCAACATGCCAAGTTTTCAAATAATCTGTTATGGAGTAAAGACTCGTAAATGAATTAAAGTGCATCTTTTTACTCACATGCAGGGAGCCTGGGTATGTTTCTGTTTTTTGTCAGGTAGTGATTTTCTATGACCCTGGGCACACTTCTCTCTGAAACATCTAGCACTCTCCTTCCAGAAAGCCAGGTGTGTGTTTCCGGGTCCCAGAGAGGTCATTGCCATGGGGAAGGACTACTACAAGACCCTTGGTATACCCAAGGGCTCCAACGAGGAGGAGATCAAGAAGGCCTATCGCCGCATGGCACTGAGGTTTCACCCAGACAAGAACACCGACGCAAACGCAGAGGATAAGTTCAAAGAGATTGCTGAGGCCTATGAAGTCCTGAGTGATCCTAAGAAGAGGGTAATCTACGACCAGTTAGGAGAGGAGGGTAAGGGAGAGATGGCGCTTACACTTCTGAGAGTGTGGTTGTGTCATTATCAGTACCATGAAGTAATCTTTCTGAGTGTGAATGAGAGAGAACCCGAGCAGACTTCTTTTACTTATCCTCTACTGTCTCTATTCTCTACTGTCGGTATGTATTCTCTACTGTCTGTCTGTGTTCTCTATTGCCTGTCTGTGTTCTCTACTGTCTGTCTGTTCTCCACTGCCTGTCTGTGTTCTCAACTGCCTGTCTGTGTTCTCTACTGTTGGTCTGTTCTTTACTGTTTGTCTATATTCTCTACTGTCTGTCTGTGTTCTCTACTGTCTGCCTGTATTCTCAACTGCCTGTCTGTGTTTTCTGCTATCTGTCTGTATTTCTTTACTATCTGTCTGTATTCTCTACTGTCTGTCTGTATTCTAAACTGTCTGTCTGTATTCTGAACTGCCTGTCTGTGTTTTCTGCTATCTGTCTGTATTTCTTTACTATCTGTCTGTATTCTCTACTGTCTGTCTGTATTCTAAACTGTCTGTCTGTATTCTGTACTGTCTGTCTGTATTCCCTTCTCTCTGTGTGGTTTTTCATCTGTCTGATCTGTACTGGTGTCTGTATTCCCTACTGTGTTCTCTGCTTTCTGTCTGTGTTCTTTCTTTGGTCTGTCTCTGTTCTGTTCTGTCTGTCTGTGTTCTTTTCTGTCTGTGTTCTGTCTTGTCTGTTTGTATTCTCTACTGGCTGTCTATGTTCTATTCTGTCTGTCTGTATTCGTTTCTGTCTGTATGTATTATCCACTGTCTGGCTGTGTTCTCTACTGTCTGGCTGTGTTATCTTCCGTTTGACTGTGTTCTCTTCTCTGACCAGATTTTCTTATTTCTATGTGGTGGTAGAGTTAAGAATAGCAGTGTGCTGTGTATGTGTGGTCCCCACACATATAGTAAAACCAGAAATCCCCCCAAAGATAGGAAAGGTTGACAATTCAGTTCAGCCTTCGGGTTAGGTTGAGGACTTAATGTCCAATTGAGGTTAGTGTAAGAATTGAGGTTAGTTTTATGTCCAGGCATTAGGCATAATGGGCTGCTCCATGGGAACTCTGTCTCACTAGATTTCCCTCTGAACACTGTTAATGCCTCCAGGGCCTCTCTCATCATACTAGCTCCTACCTGCTGTAGATAGCTCTCTACAACATCTATATGAAGGATGTGTGAGTACTCACTCCCATCTCTCCCTCTCTGTCAGGTTTGAAGGCAGGGGGCAGTAGTGGTCAGACAGGGGTTCCTGGTGGGTCGTACCACTATACCTTCCATGGGGATCCCCATGCGACATTTGCCTCCTTCTTTGGCGGCTCCAACCCCTTCGACATGTTCTTCGGATCGCACCGCAACCACCATAACCGCTCAAATGGCTTCCACTCAAAGGTCCACAATAATCACAACGATCTAGACATGGAAACAGACTTAGACGAGGAAGACCCCTTTGCCTCTTTCACGCAGTTTGGCTTTCCTGGGGGAGTAAATGGCTTTCCTGGCCATGGTGGTGGCAGAAGGAGGGGGGTGCAGTCAGAGCGTTTGGGAGGCTCCAGGAGACAGCAGGACCCCCCAGTCGTCCATGAGCTGAAGGTGTCTCTGGAGGAGATCTTCCATGGTTGCACCAAGCGGATGAAGATCACTAGGAGGAGACTCAACCCTGATGGCAGGAGCAGCCGTACAGAGGATAAGATTCTGAACATTGTGATAAAGAGGGGATGGAAGGAGGGCACCAAGATCACCTTCCCTAAGGAGGGCGATGAAACCCCAGAGAACATTCCGGCAGACATCGCCTTTGTGCTCAAAGACAAAGGGCATGCCCACTTCAGGAGGGACGGCTCCAATATCATCTACACCTGCAATATCAGCCTGAAGGAGGTAGATGTCTCTCTTTCTCTCTGTCATTCTTTCTCACACAGGCTCTCTTTCTCCAACAAACACATTTGTACATAACTATATGCCAGTGGCATTGCTTTGTTTAGACTACAAAGCTCTCTTTTTCCCCATCTCTGTCCTTTTGTCCCTAAATATAGAACACTCACATAGAACTACATGTCTGTGTTATTACCCTATTCAGACAGGATTGTCTCTTACCCAACACGGTTCCTCAATCTACTTGTAGGTTTTCACACAGACGTGTGTTAATATTACATTGGTCAGTTGAGATGCTGTAATAAAGAGCATTGAATCACTTCTCTCTCACTCTTTCCCACTCTCTCTCTGACTCAGCGTCCAGGGCACCTCAAAAAGCAGTTCACTGGTGTTCAAGTGTCAGCACTTATAGGCAGTGGTGGACAATGTGTCTGTGTGTGCACTTACATAAAAGGCCCTGTTCCTCTGATGAGAGCATTACCTTGCTTATCACATCCCTCCGGTCTTTGTGTGAAGTGAGCTGAGCCCTGGCTGGCTGGCAGACTTTAGTGCTGAGCAGAATGTCTCTGTGCCACTGCAGTGTGAGTGAGCATGGAGGAATCTGTTGTCTGTGTGTGACAGGCCCACTCACACTCTGCCCTGTCCTGCCTCATACGGCTCATACATCTCCTTGTATGATGGCTATTTTAATGAGGACAACAGTCAGTGTGGTGCTAACTTAGTCATGTTCGGTGAAAACAAGACAATAAACCACTTATACGCTGCAGTGTTTCTTTCATACCTGCGACCGTAAATGCAACGGAGTATGAAGAGAGAAAGAGAGCTGGACAGGCACAAGGAGACAGCCTTGGAGCAGGATTGTGGTGTGAGGGTGGCACTGACATTTCATTTCATTAAAGCTGTGTGGTCACCTAAGCTCAGCTCTGACCAGCCTGTGAAATTAAACACTCTTATTCATTTCCAATATAGCTGCCATTAATCTGCTGCCTGTATTAACAGACTGGCTAATGGCAAACCCCCAAACAGGCGCTTGTTAAGTACATTCTATATTCGTTTATACAAGGCTCTCAGTGCTCAGATGGGCTCATTAAGTAGAAGTCAGATCTTAGTACTGTCATAAACTGTTCTGGTTATTACAGCTAACGTAACGCGTCCAACAATGACAAAATGCAGTTTAGTGTCAAGGGCAGAGTATTAGGACAGAGTTTTGTGTTGCTTTGAAAATGTGAAGACACACTATGCTAACTTCCATATTATGAAGGAGGGAGACGGCAGAGAGGGGTGGGGAGAGGAGAGGAAGAGAAGATGTTGGAGGGATAAGGTATTAGGAAACTAGGTCATCTGAATCAGTATCCAAAGCAAATACTGCTTAATTTACACAGCCAGGGAGCTCTGCTTCCACTCAGCAGCTATGGGAGGTATGATTACAGTTCTGGCACTGGGCACCAACTGGCTGACTGGCCAGTTAATACATTGTTAGCTATGCTGACTGATTTGCAGGGCTTTATTCAATCTGCATGGCTAAAGATTTATAGATTGTGTGCCATTGCCTTTAACGTTCAATAGCGCTGTAATGCCTCTCTTTCCATGACTGTGTTTTGTCTTTGTGATTGCTACACTTGCTCGCTGAGAACTACATTGCGGAGTTGAAAGCTCAGAGTCAGATAAAAACGATTGTTACCTCTGCATACAGCCATTCCTCGACCTCTACCAAGACATCTGGAGTCTGGACCTTCTTGACACGGGAGACTGTGGCCTTGCACTGTTGCTAGGGTTCAAGCCTCGTTTTCTTTGCAGCTGTTCTCTCTAAATCAGTCTGTCTGGAGAGCAGGACAGAAGGACACACTAGAGAAGCACACAACGCAATACCTTAGCCATACTTAGCAGGCTCTTGCTAACTCCTTTTCCAGGAACTTGACTTCCTGTGATGTTATGTGTATATGTATGTGCTCAGTGCAATAGCTGAGAGGACGTAATGCATGATTCTGCCTTATGTTGTGGGCAGCAGGATAATAGGTAACACTTGATTGGGCAATTGTGAACTGGGAGTATTGACAGCGTGTCGGTCGGTGGACCGTGATTAAGCACCAAACTGGACCATAAAAAATGTACTGTTACTGAACAGAGACACAAAAATTGTAGGCATAGTGCACATTACTTATCAATGGACTATATTATTCTGGTGATCCCTGGTCTGAGCTGAGGCTCATATCATTAGACTGGCCTTAGATCAGCTGTCTGTGTGCCTTCTGTGCTATGACAACTGTCTAGGTCCGGCCTGGTGTTATGCAATAAGCTGTACTGCCTGCTCTGGCTAGAGACTGCAGATTCAGGATCAGACAATATTTTAAACTTTTTTAATTAAAGTTCAGTCTGCCCTTAGGTGACCCTTACTTCTTTGAACCCCATCATATTTCTCATAAGAAGACAAAGCTGTGTGTGTGAGGAAGGTCCTCTATAAGACAGTAAAACCCGATAAGGTTTTTTTACCAGTCCCGACAAAAATGCTATTTCAGGCTTAAGGACTAGAAAGTCAAAGTATTAGAACAAAAATAGTTTTAGATTTGCATAAGGAGTTAGGGTTAAGCATTAGAGTTATGTTTATGTATAACTGAGGTTAGGCTAAGGGATAGGAAGATAAGGCTTAGGGGATAGAAAAAATATGGAATATTTTTTCTGGTCCCAAGGGTGACTTGTGTGTGTGTCATTGTGGCTAGCAAACCCTGAAGCTATTTACAACCTCAGCTTATTCCAATCTTACCTCATTAGCTCTAGAAATGACCACACTCCAAAATTAGCCCCCTGTGCACTCTCCACCCCCCACCCCTACACCATAGCTACACTCACACACAACAGGTTTCCAAGACAGGCATACTTGTTTTAGTGTCAGAGAACCATTGTTGCTGATGTCATTCTGAGCACAGTTCCAAGCCCTGTTCTCTAATGTTCTCTAGCTGTTTTGCACCGCAGGACTGGAAGGGACACTGTAACCCATCCTTATTCTGTCAATTAAAAAACGATGACTTTATGTTTCACGTTATCATCAAGTGTGAATAGAACAAATATGGGCATTGCCTGGAGGTCCCAGAGGAACAGTTGGAGAAACTGGAACTCTCTTCCACAATCAATCCGTGACTCTGAATCTGTTACCATATTCATCCACCGCCTCAAGACTCATCTGTTCAAACAAGCCTACCCCTAGCCCCTCCCTACCCCTAGCCCCTCCCTACCCCTAGCCCCTCCCTACCCGTAGTCACTCCCCTCTCCATTGCACATGCCCATTGTCCAGTTTCATGACAGAGTCCTTCTCTTTACGTTTGTGTGTGTGTTGTCCAATCGCTCTCCTCAGATGTTTGTTTTCTACCTGATGTAAAGCATCTTTGGGTCCCAGAAAAATGCTGTATAAGTTCAATAAAAGATCTTGTTATTATTAAATATTGTTGTAATGATGCAGTCATACAGCAAAAAAAGAGACCAGATTTGTGTGATATGTTTCAGCAGTAACCCGTCTTGTCCCTCTCTCACAGGCTTTATGTGGCTGTACTGTGAACATTCCCACCTTGGATAACC
This sequence comes from Esox niger, assembly GCA_016801105.1. Lineage (NCBI taxonomy): Eukaryota > Metazoa > Chordata > Actinopteri > Esociformes > Esocidae > Esox > Esox niger. Next base: position 21,075 of record JACXGJ010010649.1, read on the forward strand.
GCTCCATCCCACTACCCTGCCATGACGTCATAAAACCAGGGATGGTAAAGCGACTGAGAGGAGAGGGCTTGCCTCTCCCTAAAAGCCCCACCCAGCGCGGCGACCTCATTGTAGAGTTCACGGTTCGCTTCCCAGACAGGATACCTCCCCAGTCCAGAGAGATCATCAGACAACACCTGCCTCAGTCTTAGAACTATATCCCCTTTCCATCCCAATACACCCTCCATACCTACCATCCTACCACATACACACTCTAAACCTACCGTCCTACCATATACACACTCTAAACCTACCGTCCTACCACATACACACTCTAAACCTACCGTCCTACCACATACACACTCTAAACCTACCGTCCTACCA
>JACXGJ010010650.1:0-21352 GCA_016801105.1 Esox niger
TATGTTGAGTGTTTTACCACAGTGGTGTGGTTTATTTTGGTTGTTAGCCGTAGGCTATACGTGTCACCCGGTCAGTGTCTGGTTTATGTTTGTATGTTTGTTACTTTGTTCATCCTTCAATTAAAACAATGGATAACTACCTCCATACCATCTCTGCGCCTGTGTCCTTCCACCAATTCTACCAGATACTTGACAGTTACTTGTGAGATTTTTGGAATGGACCAAACTAGAAAAAAAAAATCCTAAATGTATAAGTTATTTCCCTGTTACAAAAGCACTGTTCTTTCCTCACTGTCCAGTTACAAAATCTCAGTTGCCAGTTGAAAATAGTTGCCAGCAAAAGCCCACACAAATCTTGTCTTTTTCTTTACTCTGATTAAATATGCATGTTTCCATTCAGTATTGACCTATTTCTTAAGCAAATAAAAACGTTTAGGAAATACTAATAATACACAAATTAAATGCAAACTGTTTTTTGTCAAAGAATGTGTCTAGATTTATTAACTATAATATAACTATTATTATTGACTTTGCATTGTGAGTGACGTGACGCTACTGACGTGAATCATTGCGGTGGTCATTATTTAAACTGCTATTAATGGTTTCAAACAGGTACCCCCAGTGAGCGTTGTCCAGACAAAGCATCGAGAATTTAGCTTTTACTAAAGCAATGTGCTGGAAAGCCTCATTGATTCAGCAATCACTAGGTGTCACGATTCAGCGTGGGTAGCAGAACACAGGAGCAGAGGTTTCAAAAGCAAGAGTAGTTGAATCAGGAAAGACTCTCAAGCAGCACAGCTATAGACAGTATTACTGTTTATACCTGTGTCTTGTTTGCCCCACGTTGTATCTCTATTTACATTCCTCCTGCCCCAGTGTTTCATGTTGGTCATTGTGTGTGTTCATACCGTGGGGCAAAAAAGTATTTAGTCAGCCACCAATTGTGCAAGTTCTCCCACTTAAAAAGATGAGAGAGCCCTGTAATTTTCATCATAGGTACACTTCAACTATGAGACAAAATGAGAAAGAGATATCCAGAGAATCACATTGTAGGATTTTTAATGAATTTATTGGTAAGTTATGGGGGAAAAAGGATTTGGTCAATAACAAAAGTTCATCTCAATACTTTATTTTATACCCTTTGTTGGCAATGACAGAGGTCAAAGGTTTTCACACACTGTTACTGGTATTTTGGCCCATTCCTCCATGCAGATCTCCTCTAGAGCAGTGATGTTTTGGGGCTGTTGCTGGGCAACACAGACTTTCAACTGCCCCCAAAGATTTTCTATGGGGTTGAGATCTGGTGACTGGCTAGGCCACTCCAGGACCTTGAAATGCTTCTTACAAAGCCACTCCTTCGTTGCCCGGGTGGTGTCATTGTCATGCTGAAAGACCCAGCCACGTTTTATCTTCAATGCCCTTGCTGATGGAAGGAGGTTTTCACTCAAAATCTCACGATACATGGCACCATTCATTCTTTCCTTTACACGGATGAATTGATCCCACAGTTGATTTCTTCACACCAAGCTGCTTACCTATTGCAGATTCAGTCTACAATTTTGTTTCTGGTGTCCTTTGACAGCTCTTTGATCTTGGCCATAGTGGAGTTTGGAGTGTGACTGAGATTGTGGATAGGTGTGTTTTATACTGATAACAAGTTCAAACAGGTGCCATTAATACAGGTAATAAGTGGAGGACAGAGGAGCCTCTTAAAGAAGTTGCAGGTCTGTGAGAAATCTTTCTTGTTTGTACGTGACCAAATACTTTTTTTACCGAGGAATTTACCAATAAATTCATAAGAAATCCTACAATATGATTCTCTGGATTTCTTTTTCTCATTTTGTCTCTCATAGTTGAAGTGTACCGATGATGAAAATTACAGGCCTCTCTCATCATTTTAAGTGGGAGAACTTGCACAATTGCCCCACTCTATGAACACACACAATGACCAACATGAAACACTGGGGCAGGAGGAACCTAAATAGGGATACAACGTGGGGCAAACAAGACACAGGTATAAACAGTAATACAAAAAGACAAGCTGTGTTCAAAATCAAAAGATAATAAAACATCACAGCGGGCAAGCGTAACCAGATTAGTGACCGTTGAAGAGCTAGTTTTATTTTGTCTGGTTTTGTCTGGTAAAAACAGGGCATGCCTACGATAATATTAGTTGACACATTAAGTGGGATTTAGTAATATGCTTACGACGCATTGTTCGCAGAACAATGATAGGCCATACCTGGTGTTTTCTCTTTTACAGATTGGACTTGTTTAAAAGATCACGTACCTACTCTGAAAGCTTTAATATGGCGCTGCCTTCAATATGAAACATTTTATGATATGATATTCATATGATATTTGAAGAGGAAAGGTGTGTCGGGAAGACCTCTGCCAAAGGATGATGATTAGTATTTGATTCAGTTGCCTCACCTCCATACAGGTATGCCATGTGATTCTGTTTGCCTTGGAGCTCTTGAAAGTGTAGTCATTGGTAATCATTGGCTGTTGACGTTGTGGCTTCAAAAAAAGCTTAGTTAATACCAGGCATGGCATAAAATTTGCATATGGTATCTTCGCGCAAACATCGCAATCAGTCTTCTGCATCTTCATAACCACTACGGCAAAGGCAGATAGCCTAGTTTTGTTAATGTCTAGTGAGCAACCCTTGTTTATATGATACAACCTGTGACGTTTACTGAGTCCTAATTGTAAAAAATGCAGCATTGAAGATAACCTTGCAAGCAAAGATGCCAGGTGGGCTAGAATTGTAAAATGCTTAATTTATTATAGCTATCTCACCATGCTGTTTGCCCATGTTGTCCTCCAGCAATGCAATGAGCAAGAGCTTTCTCAATTTAGGTTTTATGGTAATAGACTAAATAAAATCTTTGTCAGGAAGGCAGGAAGTCACCCATGCTATATATATATATATATATATATATATATATATATATATATATATATATATATATATATATATATATATATATATACACATTTTTCACAAACATGTCCATGATGTTTAACCAATCTGGTCTAGAAAATCTCCCACTGAAATATTTAGTATTAGTCTCAAACTTTGATCTTTTAGGCCACTTCAAATATTAAGCTGTCAAAGCTTTTCTAGCGATACCATATTGTTGAAACCTACATATTTGCTCTTCTTCGGTGGTACATCAACTTCCATTTCTAAAAGCATATGGAAAAGCACTGCTCAAGTTGGAAAGATTACACTCATGCAACACACCTACTGTACCGCATCGAAATCTGGCCAAGTGTGGTAGATTAGCCGCAGCAGTGCGCATTGCTTTTTATTGAAATGAATGGACTTCCGCCGGAATGTCTGGAGTTTGCCATGCCTCGTGTAAACAAGGCATATGAGTGCATGTGTAAATCACAGTTTATTTCTGTCATTTTTTTAAAAAGCATCACTAGTAGCCCTTATAATCGCAGAATATGTTTGTAGTCAGTCTATCCTTTCTGAGAAATTAAGTCTATTCCATGCAAGAAATTGCCAGATTTGGATGATGCTTATAATGCAAATTACAGACTGGGACAGAGCTGAATAATGAATTATTTAGAAAAATGACTATGTGCCTTCAGAATCAACTCAGCTTTAAACATTTAAAATGCTCCTCATCAGTCATGTACAGAGAACAAGGGATTGTGTAGCAACCCGGTACTCAGGGATGAGCCTATATCAGTTAGGTACCCATAAAGTGTAGGTTGTTTAAGAAGAACCACACAGTAAAATGGCATGTGTACCTGGAGCTACACAAGACTGTTTTGAAAATCCAGGACTCAGGGATACCAAGTCTGGTTGCTTAGACTTACTTATGTGTGTGCGATTATCAGTAGAACAATAATGCCGTGGTGAACGAGGAATGCCATAGTATTCTATATTACAAAGTAATACTATTTATTCCAGTCAAGTAACAAAGTTACAATACAAAATTCTTTACATACCAACATGATTCAGCATCCTCCCAACTAATCTAGCAGCCTACTAAGAATACCATAAGTATTAAAGGTACTATAGCACAAAGGTGTGCTAGGAGCTTCTGTTAGAGACTGACTCCAAGAACTAACGCTTTGTCTTGCAGGATTTATTATCCAGTAAATATTTACCTGTAATAAACCATACATATTGTAACATGTACAGCATTGAAACCTACTGGAGAGTGTATCCCGTTATGAGACACACATTCAAAGACCAAACAGCAGTACAGTAAATCCAATGAAAGTCATATTTCTGCTTTGTTGATTTGTCCATCCTCACACCTGGTTCATCTGATCAGATGGGGCTCCCTTGGCCCCCAACCAAATAGGACCTCTGGTGTGACATGCGGATGTTCCACTGAGTTGGGACACCAGACAACATGGCACTTTCACAAACCTTCAAAAAACATGTTTCATTAACCTACGAATCCAACCCGTACTATCCCTTTAAGCTCTAAACATTTCTCCGTGTGCTCCAGCTTCTGATATTATTTTCCTCATGTTAAGTATTATTTAAATAGTAATTTTGAAATTTTAAATAGTAATTTGTTTAGTTTATATTTTCCCCAGTTTTCCTTTTGAAAATGTACATAATGCACAGTATATATACACACCGCATACTTTTATGAAGGCAATATACAAAAACCAGAGGGCTTATTGTTGCTGCCGAATCTGTAATGTTGCCTGCCTGACACAAATCTATTGTAGCCGATTGTAGCAATCGAGTTGTAACAGTTCATTAGCTACGTTTCTACCTTTCGTTGTCACTCAGAGGATGACTACCTTTTTATGCCAATGTCACAGCCATATACTGCCAGTTCAACACAAATGTGCGTGTGCACAGACACAGACAGTTATGTTTCTCTGACCTCACTCACTAGGATGATAGATAGAATGTTGGGTGCAGGACGTTGCTGGAATAATTTAAGAATAACATTTCTCAAAGTAAAATTCAGAGAATCAAGACCAAAAACCAATATTGATGGCTGTTTTCTTTGGGCCCTCTGGTGGCAGTGCATTACAAACAGACACAATTCTGTAGTGGACATCACTGCATGAGCTCAGGAATACTTCTGAAAATCATTGTCTTTGAACACAGTACTTTGCTGCATCCAAAAATGCAGCACATCTGTTCTACTAAGTCATGTCCTTTACATTGCAAAGTGTTTGCCAGGTGTGCGCACGTGTATGTAAACACACCAGCTTATAAATGATTACAACAAAATATCTCCCTTTTCCTGCAAATCAGTAGCTCTGACAACCAGGTCAGGCTTTCAAGAGGGAAAAATGCAAAAAAAAACTTACATCAAAGATCAAAGCCAGGATCCTATCTTCCAATGACTAACAATATATATTAGAGCCAAAATACGATCTAATACCTAACATACAGGAATAGGCTGTTTTCTTGCAATACTTGGATATTAAAAAACATTTAGGTTAGCATTATCAAGGTGTGTGTTGCTGTATGATGCATCACACCAGGTTGGAGGTGCCTGAATAGTGTTTGGGTCATTGTGTGTTGAATGGTTAAAGAAACAGAACCAGACAGAAACAGATGAAAATCGTAAAAGGGGTCATATGAAAAAATGTATTTGGATTTTAAGCGACCTAGCAGATTTTAGGCGGCCATCTTTAGACCAGTTAGTTCCATTGCTGGCTAAACCAATACATTAATCATAGTAAATAATCTTTAAATTGTTTAATGAAGATTAAAAAATGAAGAAATGTTAAGAGACCACTGCACCTTTTTCTTTCCTTTACAAAAAAAAGAAAAAAAAGGTTTTGAGTGAGGAACAGAAGGGTTAAAATTAAGAAACCACTGCAAATTTAACCCTTCTGTACCTCTCTCAATAACTTCTTTTCAGACACGCCAAAGTTCTTGATTTTCCACAGAAAATATAATCATTTTTGGGCAGTTTTCACTGCCAAGTTCACATGCCCGGACCAAGTTATGTCATCTTTGATGAACACACCGAGGAGACTCCACTTCAGCTCCATCAATGTGTATGTCCACAATCATCTCCTTAGTCTTGCAGACAGTGAGAGGTTGTTGTCCTGGCATCATGTAGTCAGGTTCTTAACATCCTCTCTGTAAGTGATCTCATCATTGGTGGAGATGAGACCCAGGATGGTCGTGTCATTTGTAAATATAAGGATGACGTTGGAGCTGTGGGTGGCTATGCAGTCGTGTGTGAACATGGAATACAGGAGGTTTCCCATTCTCACCACCAGTGGTCTACCCGTAAGGAAGTCCAGGTTCCATTTGCATAGGGAGGTGTTAAGTCCCAGGGTCCTGAGCTGAGGAACAAGCTTAGCACGATAGTAATGAAAGCAGAACTGTAGTCCACGAACAGCATGCTCACGGATGTGTTGCTTTTTCCAGGTGGGAGAAGGTGGTGAGTGTCATCAGGGCGATGGCATCCTCCATAGATATATTGGGGTGCTATGCAAATTGAATGGTATCAAAAAGGGAGGAGCAGATGTGGTTTCCGACAAACCACTGGTGCACTGGGCCCTGATGCAGGACAATGCCTGGCCTCATGTGGCTGGAGGGTGTAGGAAGTTGCTGGAAGACGAAGGCATTGATGTCATTGACTGGCCCTCATGTTCCTCAGATCTGGATCCATTTTAGAACCTCCAAGTAGTGCCAGGAGCTCACAGATGCCCTGATCCAGGTTTGGGAGGAGAACCCCGCAGGACACCATCCGCCATTTCATCAGGAGCATTCCCAGATATTGTCAGGAGTGCATAAAGGCACCTAGGGGCCATACACACTACTGAGTCACATTACGAGTTGCCATGATGAAATTCATTGGAACAGCCAATTATGTCAATAATTTTCTTTGATTTTTGGTGTGTGTTTGAATCCAGCCATCAATTGGTTGGCGATTTTGGTTCCCATTGACTGTTGTTATATCATTTTGTTCTCAATGAATTACACAATATACAGTAAGGATTTTGACCTTTAACATATTTTCTTCATCTAGACCTGTAGTGTGATTTAAGAGATCCCTTAATTTTTGTAAGCAGTACATTTTTGTTTTCTCCTTAGTTATCAGCACATGCAAGAGGCTTTTTCACCGTTTTTTCAGCACTGCAATGCTGTAATAACTCGCTCGATCTGGCACCTCGTTCCTTTCAAAGATTTTCAGGATCCACATTCACTTTGTAATCTGGGACCTCTAAAGTTAAGCATTGCTCTTGAAAATGTTATCATTGTGACAACCGTAGTTGTACCCTACACTGTAGTTCAATAGTTTTGCCAACATTTGTGATCGTAAGAAATGTGAAGAAAAAGAAGGAACAAGGATATGCATGTCAATAAAACACTAAAGATGGCGTAAACAATGAAACAAAAGGCTAATATGACTTCTCTGGTCCTTATGAATACATGTGTTCTAAAAACACATCATGCAGGTCCTCTGTGGCATCTTTCACTTCCATTCATTATATCCTTAGTATTTCTTTACCTCCTTCCTCTACAACCACCCAAGTGCGGTTGTGCATCATTGCTCTTTGGGGGGGAATGGACAAAACTAATAACAGAGAATAGGCTAGGAGGGAACAAGAAAAAATAGATATACAGACTCCTCACATACTTGCTACTTGTTTCCTACACAAGAACCATCAGAGAAGTTCAGACGAGAGGGGTATTTGGCTTTCCTATCCAGTGGGTTTGAGGAGATGAAGAGGGGATACACAGAAAGTATGCAATTTAGGTTTTCCCCATCATTGAGAGCAGAAAAGCAATAATGGAGGATGATGACAAAGAGGGTGAGAGGACACTTGAATTTTTGATTTATTTCAATCCAGTAGATGCATTTAGGATTCAACTCTATCCTCTAAAGCTCCAAGAATCCAATTTAAATCCACCCTCAACCAAATATCCATGCAAGCTTCACTTCCCATCTGAACTCTAGTCACTTCAGCCAAGAAGGAGTAAATTAAAATAGGTTCAGAAATAGGTTATCAGAAGAAGCATGGTAGGAAAGGCAAAAATGAAAGAAAGGCCCAAAGTAACCTGGACTAAAAAGCATGTTTTTTATTGTGTGAGCCTGTTGGATCTCATGTAATTTTATGTGAAGTAGACAAAGACATATGCTAACATCTAAGTACCTGTAAAAAACCTAATGAAAAGCAGTTACAATATAAATTAAAATAGCATTAAATGATATTACATTGAAGAACATTTGAAATTCAGGTGTTAAAATTGAGAGTACTGACAATAACTAAATGTCCTTTAGTTACCAGCACTTCTATCTATTTTCAGGTTTGTTTCAAAAACGTTGCCAAGGATGTTTTGAATATATTCTGAGATACTATTTAGGGGTTTTCATTAGTTGTCAGTTATAATCATCAAAATTAAAAGGAATGAACACTTGAAATATATCAGTCTGTGTGGAATGACTGTGTACATCATACAAGTATCACTTTTTGAATGAAATTACTGAAAAAAAATAACTTTTTGATGATATACTAATTATGTGACCAGCACCTGTATGTATTCACTCTCAACAGAGGAAATATCATGCTCAAAGTGGTGTAAACCTTTTGAAACCCTATACAAAGTAGAAAATGTAAAACATTTTAATATACTGTTCTGGAATGAAATACCCAGTGAAATACCCCACAAACATGAGCACCCCACATGGGGGTTCTTTGGGTATGGTTGGCACTGGCTTAATCCATAACAAACCCCACTTCTGGATAAGAGCCTTCAACAAACCTAACACAGGCATGGCTAGACAGATCCCATATCAGCCAAACACAGGATAGCCCAAACAGTGTCTATATAGGCTAGACTACTTGAAGCCAAGCACAAGCTATCCCACACCAAGCCCACATCTACCTGACAGCCTAGTCTACACAAGCCCACCACAGGGCTATGACTACATTTTGAAACATCTGTGTCATCCCAGAGGAGAGGTTTGAGAACTACTGCCTAGCGCACAGGTCTCATTCAATATTTAGATGTCTCATTCAATAAAACTACAATACATTCTTATTACTTGTAATTAAAGCAGCCATTTGTAAGAAGTTCACCATACAAAGACAAAACAATTATCAATTTTTGACAAAGGGTATTGTGGAAAAGTCTTAATGTAAATGTAGTCCTTCCCAAACAGTTTGCTGTTTTCAGCATATTCAGGCTCAGTAGATTCTGCATATTCCCAATTAATATCTCTTATTTATTAGATATGTGCAAATTTTTTAACCATATTTCCTACTTAGCCAACTACGCTGCTGTTATGCGCTATACTCTACAAATGGAGCTTCATATAATTATACAAGGTCTTATTTGTTCCAGCCTAACATTGGTGCTTGGAAACTTGTAGTTTACCAGCCTACAAATCACATTATTCTGACTTAAAATGTAATGTTTAATTTCTAATAAATACAGTTAGAATTATCAACAGTTGCAATTTCTTTTAACTCACAAGCTGCATGTCAGCACCTGTGGAATAAAAAGGAGCAGCGGACTGAGGAGTCATAGTTTCGTTTATCTTTAATAGACGCGTAGCCAGACAATGCTCACGGTACAGAGACGATAACACACAAAGACCACGGGAACAGAGGGAACATATATACTGGGGGAAATGACTGTGGATGATGATCAGGTGTGCTAAACAAGACAACAGGTGAGATGAGTAGATGAGATGGGCAGCGGTGTCAGAAGGCCGATGACATCGAGTGCGGGAGTCCACCCTCTGCAGTTATAGTACCCCCCAATGCGCGGTGCGCGACGACCTGAAGGGCGCGGAGCTGGACGATCCGTGCGACGGCGAAGTCGCGGAGGAGGGCGGGAGCCAGAACGTCCCACACAGGGATCCAGTTCCGGTCCCCCGAGCCGTACCCCTCCCACTCCATGAGGAACTGAAGCCCCCCGCCCGGCGTCTCGGGTCAACAATGGGCCCCACAAACCGGGGGCTCAGCTTCCGGCAGGGCAGGCGGAGGGGCAGGTCCTCGGTCGAGAGCCAGACCCGGTCACCCGGACGATACACAGGGCCTCCCTGCGGCGGCGATCCACGTAGGTTTTCTGCCGGCAGACAGGGAGCCTGAGGCGTGCCTGTACGGCCTCCCACATGCCCGCCGCCCACCGGAACCAATCGTCACTCACTCCTCCGGCCGGTCCTGGCAGTATGACCGAAGGAACCTGCCCACTTTCTGAATGACACATTCCCCGTGCCCGTTAGACTGGGGCTGGTAGCCCGTGGCTGACCGAGACCCCCAGGTGTTGCATAAATGTCTTCCAAACCCTGGATGTGAACTGGGGGCCCCGGTCAGACACTATGTCCTTAGGCACCCCATAGTGCCAGAAGACGTGTGAAAACAGAGTCTCCGTGGTCTGTAGGGTTGACCATGGTTGTTTTGGAATGGGTAAGGGGTGCAACTTACCCATCGGCAGGTGTTGGGGGGCCTTACTCTCGAGCAGGAAGAGACGTACACCCTCATGTCCTTAGCCAAGGTGGGCCACCAGTACTTACCAGCCAGGGCCCACAGTCTGCCCGATGCCAAGATGACCAGAGGAGGCAGAGGTATGGGCCCAGTAGATGAGCCGGTCACGGACAGACGCCGGCACATACGTGCGGTCCTCAGGGCATGTGGGAGGAGCGGGCCAACTCCCACACCACCGGCGCCACGATGTACGATGCCGGCAGTACAGGAGCATCATCCACCGGCCACTCCTCCGTGTCATGCTGACGAGACAGCGCGTCGGCCCTGACGTTCTTGCTCCCCGACCTGTATGTGAAAGTGAAAACAAACCGGGTGAAGAACATAGCCCATCTGGCCTGGCGAGGGGTCAGCCTCCTCGTCACCCACATTTACTCCAGGTTGCGGTGGTCCGTCCAGATGAGGAAAGGGTGTTTGGCCCCCTCTAACCAGTGCCGCCACGCCGACAGGGCCCTAACCACGGCCAACAGCTCACGATCACCCACGTTGTAACTCCGCTCCGCCGCACTGAGCTTCTGTGAGAAGGCGCAGGGACGGAGCGTGTTGCGACCCCCCGTCCGCTGGGAGAGGACGGCCCCGAGGCCAGAGTCGGATGCGTCCACCTCCACAATGAACTGGAGCGACGGGTTGGGATGGGCCAGGAGGGGGAGGAAGGGCAGCAGAGGGCGCAGTCTTAACACTGCATTCTAAATTATCATCAGGGCAAGGCAAATAAAAAAAGGAGACTTCTTATAGAAGATAAAGGGCAAATTAATCATCATGCTCAAAAAGAAAACATCATAATTCTCAAAATCTTGATTTACATTGTGACACATTTAGGTCAAACTACACTTTTTGCAGAAAATAACTTTATTACCATCACTGTCCTGTTTACACTCTGTAGTTTATTTTGAGTATCGAATGCTGACGATTTCTGATTCATATAAATGAAAACACTGTATAGAAAATAATTTGGCATTATAGTTTATTTGCACTTTGAACTGGAACAGCCATTTCTGGAACAGGTAAAATAATTTATCTGCAGTATGGGAAGTATCATACACACTGGCATGTTTTTCTATGGTAAATAATGAATATTCTTTTGTCATTACCATTTGTCCTCATTGTTATTATCACCCACACTGGTACTCTTTTACATGTCTGTAACAGCCGGGATGTCATGGAGGGAACAGACCAGGCGCAGGCAGGGGTAGCAGTCGGTGCAATCTTTATTAAAAACACAAAAGGACAGAAAACACTTAGCACTTGATAATAAAACTAAAGCAAAGGAAAGGAAAGCGAAACAAGATTCACCACAAACAATCGATACACACTGCAACATGGAACAATGACTGACATGAGTGGAGCAGAGGAGAAACATTTAAACACATACTAATGACATAATTGGGACCTGGTGTGTGAGACAATTAGGGACAAGACAAATGAAGGAGACGGGGATGAGTTGACCATTGGGAAGCCAGGAAGAGTGGGAGATGACGGAGTTGTCTGTCACCTCACCATCACAGTCTGAGTGTAAGTTTCACTCTTCAACTAAATGTTACACTAAAAACTCTTGTTTAATTTGCTGAAAAGACCAGTAAAATTCTGCTGTTAAATTCATTGTTTACATGTTATTAATGTAGTACTCGCTCAAAATTAGTAACATGTAAACAAAGAGTAATTAGGGTGAACAGTTCTACTCAAGCACAGAATGAAAGATTGTTCACCTTGATAAGGATTCCAGAAATGAACCTTTCAGTTAGTAAGTAGGTTTAAAAGACCAAATGTAACTATATGCTGATTACTTGGGACCCCACTGCAGCCTATGAATGTATTGCAAAGAATAAATAGTTGTAATACAATTGTTGTTGCTGTATAAATTAAAGTAAATTTATACTACTACTTTCTATAAATGACTGTAAAGCCTAAGCTTAATTTTTAATTATTCTTGAAAGTGGTACATGGTCATTTCTGCATGGAATATGTACATTTAGATTGTGGGGAGTTTTGTTTTGATGGTGAATTTTAGCAACTTGTGCAGAGACCTCATTTTGTCTTATATTTATTTTGTTTTACTATTATTTTGAATCTTTTTGTTTCACTTCAAGTTTGCACTTGTTATTGGTCAGAAGGGTAATATTACCTGTTTCTCCTCTCTCCCCTTTCTTTTTTTCTTAAGTGAAAGACTGTAAGTATGCAAGCACACCACATTCGACTTTGCAAGACAAATGGTATCAAAGCAACCGAGGACTACTGGAGCATTTGGTCAACACCCGACATTGATTGAATGGGGACAGGCAATAAAAAAAAATCTAAAAGGGAGTGCTCCTAACCTCAGCTTGTTACCTGTATAAAAGACACCGGTCCACAGAAGCAATCAATCAGATTCAAAAGAGACCAAAGAGCTGTCCAAGGATGTAAGGGACAAGACTGTAGACCTACACAAGGCTGGAATGGCCAACAAGACAATCGCCAAGGAGCTCGGTGAGAAGGTGACAACAGTTGTTGCGATTAGTCTGCAAATGGAAGAAACACAAAAGAACTGTCAATCTCCCTCGGTCTGGGACTCCATGCAATATCTTACCTCGTGGAGGTGCAATTATCATGAGAACGGTGATGAATCAATCCAGAACTACACAGGAGAATCTTGTCAATGATCTCAAGGCAGCTCTGACCATAGTCACCAAGAAAACAATGGGTAACACACTACGCCGTGAAGGACTGAAATCCTGCATCGCCCACAAGGTCCCCCTGCTCAAGAAAGCAAATGTACAGGCCCCTCTGAAGTGTGCCAATAGACATCTGAATGATTCAGTGGAGAACTGGGTGAAACTGGGTGGTCAGATGAGACCAAAATCAAGCTCTTTGGCATCAACTCAACTTACTGTTTGGAGGAGGAGGAATGCTACCTATGACCCCAAGAACACCATCCCCACCATCAAACATGGAGGTGGAAAAAATAAGCTTTGGGGGTGTTTTTCTGCTAAGGGGACAGGACAATGTCATCGTATCAAAGGGACAATGGACAGAGCCATATACCCTCAAATCTTGGGTGAGAACTTCCTTCCCTCAGCGAGGGCATTGGAAATAGGTCGTGGATGGGTATTCCAGCATGACAATGATCCAAAACACACGGCCAACGAAAACAAAGGTGTGGCACAAGAAGAAGCACATTAAGTTCTTGCAGCGGCCTAGTCAGTCTCCAGACCTTTATCCCATAGAAAATCTGTAGAGTGAGCTAAAGGTTTGAGTTGCCAAACATCAGCCTTAATGACTTGGAGAAGATCTACAAAGAGGAGTGGGACAAAATCCCTCCAAAGGTGTGTGCAAACCTGATGGCCAACTACAAGAAACTTCCCTCATTAAAATGCAAATCAATGTATTAAACATTTGGCACACTTGCTTCTGGACCATTTCTTTGTCAATGGGCAAATGTAAAAAAATCTGCAGGGGATGAAATTCACTTTTTCCTCACTCTACTTACTATCTGGCTGCCCAAACCCAATGCACAAGGCGATTGTTTCAAACTTTTTTTCTACATAAATTACTGTAACATCAGATATAGTATTATAACTCTATAGTATTATAAAAGAACTTTGAGAGATTTTAATAGATTATGGTGGATCAATTAATTCGACCAATAAGGACAAGAACCACTGCACACTTTTTTGAAAGATACAAAGTTCAGATTTCCTGCCTCTTCAACCCTCTAACTCACTTTCTATGCTGTGTCTCATACAGGCAGAAATGCATTCATAACTTAGCAGACCTTTGACTCATAGTGTGGATATATATATAATCTCAAAAGCAATAACATTTAAATAGCTATCTATTTCCATACTTCTGTCAGCACTTTTCTTTCCTGTTCCAAACATATGCTTACTTTTCCTTGGCCTAGACAGATTGTTTCTCTGTATTTTTTACGTGGCCACTGACTACCACAACAATGGCTGGCACTGCGGGTTCCTTCCTACACTGCCAACAGACACAAACACAGGGCACTAAGACAAAGTTGGTAACCCAAGGATACCTGCCCACGATATGTTGTGATATAAATATGACCACACTTGATGAGTTGTCAAAAGTTGTTCCCAGACACAAAGTTAAGCCCAGACACAAGGTCGGTTTTCTCATGTGTAGGTTATTTTAAATACGCAAAATACTTTTTCCTAAAATGTATAGTTTTTTTGTCATTACTGCTCCCATCTTCTTCCCTCCTGACACTGATTCAATGATTTAAATGAGGAGATCGAGAGTCATTGGTCCACCTGGCAGACAGAGTAACGGACAAAAATGACCAGCAGGTTTTTTGTTCTTTGTGTGAAATCATAGCTTTAAAATCAAACCAGGCAAAGAAAAGTAAAAAAAATAAGAGAGTTGTAAGAGAAGCAAACTCCATACTTGTATACATAGGAGTGACAGATAAATTAAAGAGAAGTAGCCAGTTTAGCTTGTAGAGGAGAGCAGGTTTTTCAATTCTCATTGCTCGCCTGTCGGTCAACTGACAAAACTGCTAATTTACACTTAACTGGTGAATGACAGCCAAGCTGATGCACTTAGATGTGATGGTGCGCCTGACTGTATCCAAGAACGAGAATGTAATGTAATCACAAAACAGTTATATAGCATTTTTTGTGCCTCATTATATCCCTTCTCAACTTAGACACTGTCTCTAAATACATCTTATAGACCTTGTTGTAATAAAAAACATCTCCACAGTCCTCAAAGTAGTGAGAGTATGATGTCATCAGGATGAGCTGACAGAATAGGAGGGACATATTTTGGTGGGCAGTCCAATAATGTCCACTGCAGTAAAAACTGCCAAAGCAGGTAATGAAACATGACACTAAACAGCTTCAGTGGCAAAAAGGTGGTGTGTGTGTTTCTGCCTATGTGTGTGTGCAGAGAAACACACAGGAAAGTATCTTGTTTCAAGTTTATTGATTTCCCATTTCCTTGTGGTAATTGCTGGACAATACACATTTCACAGCAGCTGCAAAAAAACTACTAAATGCATATTAAAAGAAAAATAACAATGCACCTCAATTCAATAGGACAAGGATGCAGATTCTGCTGTTCTTTGTGCTCTTGGAACTATGAAAAACCATATTTAATAGCATAACACTTAAAAATAATCTAGCAGACCCTATTATGATGACTTTGTGCTTGGGCACTTTTATACTGCACCCTAATGTTTTTACCAAGCGAGGTAAGTGGGATGATTCTTTATGTGTACTGTATTCCCAAGGAGTGGTCCAATGACCAATGACTGTTTTACACATAAAGTTCTGAAATAAATTAAGAGACCAGTGCACCTTTTTCTTTCCTTTCCAAAAAAGTTGATTTTGAGTGAGGAACAGAAGGATTCAATTAAAGAGACCACTGCAAATTGAACGCTTCTGTTCCTCACTCAACTTTCCTTTTCAACTTTTTTGGAATGGAAAGAAGGTGCAGTGGTCTCTCAATTTTTGTAAGCGGAGCCGGCCAAGAGTGAATGTCTCACTGAGTGATTGACTGAGTTACTGACTCCCCCGTGGTAAATAGTGTAACGGTTAGGGTAGCAGACCTGTAAACTATTGGTCCCGCTTTCAGATATCCTCACAGGCAAAGAGATGTACGCATTGTAGCGAAGTAACCAGTTTACACAACCAGTTTACGGTTATATTGCAACTGTTTCCTGTGGATTTTTGAGGTACACTGCTGCGCATGGGTCAGGATAGACCAGCACATTTGCTGGCTCCAACATACAGTAGTTACCTTATTGTAAGCCTAACTAAAACTGTATACTGTTATATTGCGACTGTTTCTGGCATGGTAAAGTTCATCATCAGTCTCACTAGAAATTGCTCAGTTCTTGTGATTATTTCCAGGAAGATAACAGATACTGGTAAAGCCTAATACAGGCTAAAACGCTGTTAAAACGGCCAATGGCATACGCCATACAGTTCATAGACACTGTGTGTGGTGGAGGATGTGACAGTGAGGTGACGCATTGTTCCGCCATCTCCCGTGTTTTGCATCTTTCCAATTGCCATGAACTCATCCTGCTCCACTTTGTCTTGTCTCCAATTGTCTCTCACACCAGGTCCCAATTAGGTCATTAGTACGTGTTTAAATTTTTCTCCTCTGCGACCCTCATTTGTCAGTCATTGTTCCATGTCACTGTGTGTTCTGATGTGTTTGGTGAGTTCTGTTTGTATTTATGATTTACTTTATAATTTTCATTATCAAGTGCTCAGTGTTTTTCAGTTCTGTTGTTTTGTGTGTTAAAATAAATAGTACACCGACGGCTACGTCACATCGTGACAGAGCAAAACTTACTAAGAAACGTTAGTGAGTTTAAAACTGTATCAGTATCATTCACGAATGGCCAATTAGCTGTTAAAACAGCCAGCAGCAAAAGAGAATTTGTTCAGGGTATAGATGAGGCTGTTTTGACACCTGTCAAATGTACTGCTTTGTGGTGTAGTGGTTAATGACAGTCTCCCATTTGGGTGACCTGGGTTTGAATCTCAAGAGTGTAAGATTTTCTATTGCGGGCCGGCTGAAATAGGCAAGCCTGACTACTTGTTACCAGAACTGTATAACATGTTTTAGCAGTATCAGACTATAGCATGGCAACATTGCCACAACATGATGTACTCTCCTTATATGTCACGTATGGATGGTGCTGGGAACTGTAAGCGCGGTGCTCTGCAAACTGTGCTACCAACTTACATAATCTC
This sequence comes from Esox niger, assembly GCA_016801105.1. NCBI lineage: Eukaryota > Metazoa > Chordata > Actinopteri > Esociformes > Esocidae > Esox > Esox niger. The sequence goes on from JACXGJ010010650.1 coordinate 17,160, forward strand.
TAAATGGACTGGTGTCCAGCTCAGGTTTCAGGTGATGTGGCCTGAATAATGATTAGCTGGCCTCCCTTGTGGCATTGAATCTGTAGGAGGGGTTTATGATATCAGTTACACTAAGAAAGCCTGATACAGCATTATCCTAAAATGCTAGTGTGTGTGTAAGGCAAGTCTAAGCTGAATCTCAAATCACATTATCCATATTATATAGTATGCCAGATGAAGATTAGTACGACCAAAACCATACTCTGGAAATACTACTCCAAAAGTGCCCGGATGGTCTACTATCCATGCAGATGTGAACATTTATAGCTAGCTGTTGCCAGCTACAGTGGGGCAAAATAGTATTTAGTCAGTCACCGATTGTGCAAGTTCTCCCACTTAAAAAGATGAGAGGCCTGTAATTTTCATCAGAGGCACACTTCAAATATGAGAGACAAAACGAGAAAAATAAAGTTCAGAGAATCACATTGTAGGATTTTTTATGAATTTATTGGTAAATTCCTCGGTAAAAGAAGTATTTGGTCACCTACAAACAAGCAAGATTTCTGGCTCTCACAGACCTGTAACTTCTTTTTTAAGAGGCTCCTCTGTCCTCCACTCGTTACCTGTATTAATGGCACCTGTTTGAACTTGTTATCAGTTGAAAAGACACCTGTCCACAACCTCAAACAGTCATACTCCACACTATGGCCAAGACCAAAGAGCTGTCAAAGGACACCAGAAACAAAATTCTACACCTGCACCAGGCTGGGAAGACTGAATCTGCAATAGGTTAGCAGCTTGGTGTGAAGAAATCAACTGTGGGACCAATTATAAGAAAATGGAAGACATACAAGATCACTAATAATCTCCCTCGATCTGGGGCTCCACGCAAGATCTCACCCTCTGGGGTCAAAATGATCACAAGAACGGTGAGCAAAAATCCCAGAACCACTCGGGGGGACCTAGTGAATGACCTGCAGAGAGCTGGGACCAAAGTAACAAAGGCTACCATCAGTAACACACTACGCTGCCAGGGACTCAAATCCTGCAGTGCCAGACGTGTCCCCTGCTTAAGCCAGTACATGTCCAGGCCCATCTGAGGTTTGCTAGAGAGCATTTGGATGATCCAGAAGAGGATTGGGAGAATGTCCGATGAAACCAAAATAGAACTTTTTGGTAAAAACTCAACTCGTCGTGTTTGGAGGAGAAAGAATGCTGAGTTGCATCCAAAGAACACCATACTTACTGTGAAGCATGGGGTCGGAAACAACATGCTTTGGGGCTGTTTTTCTGCAAAGGGACCAGGACAGAATGAATGGGGCCATGTATCGTGAGATTTTGAGTGAAAACCTCCTTCCATCAGCAAGGGCATTGAAGATGAAACGTGGCTGGGTCTGGGTCTTTCAGCATGACAATCATCCCAAACACACCCCCCGGGCAACGAAGGAGTGGCTTCATAAGAAGCATTTCAAGGTCCTGGAGTGGCCTAGCCAGTCACCAGATCTCAACCCCATAGAAAATCTTTGGAGGGAGTTGAAAGTCTGTGTTGCCCAGCAACAGCTCCAAAACATCACTGCTCTAGAGGAGATCTGCATGGAGGAATGGGCCAAAATACCAGCAAACTATTTTCTCATTTTGTCTCTCATAGTTGAAGTGTGCCTATGATGAAAATAACAGGGCTCGTCTTTTTAAGTGGGAGAACTTGCACAATTGTTGGCTGACTAAATACTTTTTTTGCCCTACTGAACCTTTGTTCGAGCAAGATTAGCTTTAGCAGTGTAAAGTTAATCTCAGTCTCACTAGCATGTGCTCAATTGTTATGACTATTCCAAGTAGAAAGATAGTAGTACTCCTAGTAGTACTTGTAAGCTATTCAAACAGCCAGTGGCAAAAACCAAATGGATGCTATTTGTAATGGAAGGAAACTTTTCATAAAAAATGCTTAATGGTGTCAAGCTAAATAAACTTGGTGTGATTTAAATGTGTGACAAAATGATCTAATGTTGAGACGCAATTTTAACACGCCATAGTACAGTAAGTCTAAAATCTGGCATACTAGCTTACAATTCTAAACAGTACGTACGTCACCATCACCCACAATGTTTCTGTAGTACATAGTTCGCAAATTGAGATTCAGCCATAGCTTTGCATAGCTGCCTGATCCCATGAGCTTACATTTAAAAGGTACACAGACATCAGTCTGGTCGGGCTGAGTAAGATTAGGATTGAAGCCAGTTACACTTCAACCGGGCCAACCAGTGCACTTTCATGGGTGTGGTCTAGGTGATGACTAGTACTAACCCAAATAAATGTTTTTCCGGACCATCCAGCAATATTAAACCTAATGCTAATAGTCTTTCATGAACAATGTTTTCATTTGCTGTTTTGTTTTTCATCAAATATTTTCCATTACGGTTCCTTTGATGTGCAAATGTTTATGCCAAAGATGGCAATAATCGTTTTCTGACATGTTGATCACCTACACTTACTGATCTGCTTGTTTGATTGCTGCTGCTGCTGCTCAATGTACAGTATACTTTGTTTTAGTGAATCATGGCACTATGTTATGTGCGTTGTTAGTTTGATTTGTTGAAGGTTGATCCAATCGCATTTGTCAAGTTCTCAACAATTATTGGAAGCACCCCATGCCCAAGCAGTTTGAATCCCAGCCCAACGAATCTGATATTAGTGTAGCGTTTTTAATTTGAGCTTGTGGGATCAGGTGGCTGTGCATTGCTAAACCTCGCCCCCGTTTCTCTCAGAAGCCATTAGTCTTTAACATGTCGCATACTGTACCTGCAGCACATACATACATGCACGTATTGCTGACCACTCAGCTACGGCAGCTTATAAGTCAATTAAAGTTAATGTGTGTGTTGTATAATGTAAATACCTCTCTCAGAAAGGTTCAGAGTTGTTTCACTTGGTAAATACTTGGTCCATTGTCCTTACTGAATAGAGAAGAGGAAGCCATGGTCAAAAGGTTTCTAAGTCAGCTCATTCAGCTCTGGCCCAACACTCTGTACATCCCCGGATGCAGATATTAGAGGATGTACACTCTTCTCAGGAGCTATTGATGTCAGACATGGTTAAAAAGATACTGGCTACAGATACAGAGCTCCTCCCAGCTGACTGACATCTGACTTGTTTATTACACTCCAGTTGAGTCGAGCTGTGGGACCTCCAACAATGCTCTCCCTGTACCAAGAACTACGCCTAGGCCTTATGGAAGATCTAATTAACACAACATTAATTTTATTTTGTTTTGTGTCATTACATGGCATGACGTGAAGACATTTCTGCACCAATAAACACTTTCTCTTGGCAATATTTTCAACTTTACAACAGATGATGTAAGCCAATAGTTTGCAAACATTCATTTGGCAGCATATAGATTTGGGATGGCTCCATCTTACAACTATACAATGTAGATATGACAGCAGAATGAGTTGGGTTATTTTATGTTAGCAATTTAGTCTATTGTACATTACTACATGTGCAGTACTCTCCAGCACTGGGATGAACTCTCCACCGGGAAAGGGAGTGACCAGGAGGTAATTCCCTGACATCATCATCTCACTCTGGTGATAACAGCCTGACCACAGCTAAGGCATGGCTGGATGAATTATTGAACCACATGGATGGATACAGACCTGGTTTGAGAGAGTTGGAAGCATGTCGGAAACTGAGACAAACTGATGGTAAGCCACAGCAGTAAGAACGGAGGCTGAAATACTCATAAAAACCTACTGTGCACAGACATGTGGTGGTGTGTCTGGGTTAACTGTCACCAATCTGAATAAAAACAGAATGTAATCCTTACGGAACATGCACGTGTGTGCACTGACCATTTTACAAAACAGAAAGACATGTGTTCCGTATGGATTACATGAGCATGTGTTTATGAATTTTTATGTAATAATATTTTACACTGATGGAACCTAATTGGTCTGTCTTATAACAGATAACAGATGCGTTGGTCACTGAGAGTTGTTTTACACAATTGTCCGAAAGGAGTGGGGGAATGGGCTTTGTGCACTAAACAACACACTCTAGTGGAGCAGAAAAAGTATTGAAGAGCGAGTAAGATCTGAAAAATAGATGTAGTTATGTTTTGTCTATCAAAACATACAGGTGCTGGTCAAATAATTAGAATACCATCAAAAAGTTGATTTATTTCAGTAATTCCATTCAAAAAGTGAAACTAATGTATA
>JACXGJ010010651.1:0-21441 GCA_016801105.1 Esox niger
CACCAGCACCACACCATAACACATCTTAACACACACTGTCACGAACCCTGAACACACCTTAACACACACCAGCACCACACCATAACACATCTTAACACACACTGTCACGAACCCTGAACACACCTTAACACACACCAGCACCACACCATAACACACACCGTCACGACCCCTGAACACACCTTAACACACACCAGCACCACACCTTAACACACCTTAACACACACTGTCATGACCCCTGAACACACCTTATCACACACCAGCACCACACCTTAACACACTCTGTCACAACCCCTGTACACACTTAAACACACTGTCACAACCCCTAAACACACCTTAACACACCCCGTTATGACCCCTGAACACACTGTAAAACATACCTGCGTGACCCCTGTACCACCCCTTAACACCCACCGTCACAACCCCTGAACACACCTGAACACGCACCTGCATGACCCCTGACCACACCTTAACACACACCGGCACGACTCCCCTGTACAGAACCACATAATGGACATCTTACAGCTGAGTCGTCAACTCTGACATGGAGTTGATGGTGCAGAGCAGAGTGAAGAAAGCCTCTCCAGTTCTATTATTTATCAGGCCCAGAGGTGCTCTGAGAGTCAGCACCACACTCACACAATGCAGGGGGGGCAGAGTGACCACAGAGAAGAACACCTGTTGTTAAGGATCGTACAGCTCCCCAGGGAAGGTAGGGGTATGCAAAGGAAATTCTAGGGGAAGCTGGTGAACCTAGAGGTCAAGACCCCTGAACAATGCATCTGACAAGAACCTGCTCCACTGTCTCTTTGCTTCCTAATACACTGTGTTATCTGACAACAGTCTCTGTACACTACGACGCCTGGAGGCCAGGGCATACGCTGCTCTCATCACATTCGAATAGCAGCCTTTCCTTTCCATTCAACCTCTTTCATGTTATCATACTAGCTACAGAAGTCCACTGTGTTTCCCCAGTCAGACGACAGGACTGACTCGTTTGGCTCAGTTGAAATCAAATAAAACAACCCCACTCATGAGCGCAACCCCTGGCGACGCCCTCATTGCCTGTCCACCTATCCCCAGCAGTCCCCCAGTGGAGAGACAGGGCCAGCTGGGTCCGCTTCCTGCTGACAAATACGTTACTGCATATCAATTAGAGTGATTCTGTGCGTCGCTCCAGACTGCTGACACTAATGGAGAGATGAAGGATGAGCCCCTTAAAAGAATTATGCTGGCCAGGGACAGGAAGTGACAGTAGGAGTCCTACCACTATAGCAACCTCCTGGCTCTATGACACACACACACACACACAGACACGCAGGCACATACACACCTATGTAGCAACCCCTCTCTATAGGTTCCTATTCCTGTGTTTTGCTCCTGCTTGCTTTCTGTCAGTTATATTCATCTAACCATCATTTAGTCAGTCAGGTAGCTAGGCCTGATTCCCTAGAGCAGAGTGTCCGGCCTGGCACTGATTAAGTTGCGCTCCCTCTCCTCAGCACCTTTATTTACAATGCTCTCTACTGTCAGCCCGGGCATCTGCTAGCTGTTATTCCCCCTGCAGACAATGACGAAAGCCTCATCCAGCAGGAGTCTCTCTCTGTGCTCCGCTAACGATGCCTTGAAGAGCTCTGCAACACCAAAATGCTCTCCTGAGCCTCTGTGAAATATCTGTGAAATTAGAGCTATGTGCTCCACTCTCCGTGCTGGCTCTTCACACGGAAAATCAGTGTCAGTGTTCCCCATCTACCTTGATTCAGGTAACATGGACGCCAGCAAGGACATGGCAGCTGAAGTGGTAATGTACGTGGTTGAAACGGATCAAATCATCCCTAACACTTGAAGCCTCCTTTATTGCCCTGAGTCTTTCTTTGGACAGCGTGAGCAGGTGGATACCATTCGGTCCAGTATTGGCAGTGGAGAGCAGAACGGGAGGGATAGAAGGGTGTGCTGATATCATGGAGGTGCTGTGACACTGACTGGTAGAGAGACAGGATCGACACATTCCATATTACCATTCAACACATATTAAAATGCTAGCGCATGATTTGTTTATATGCTTTTATTTGGTAAACCACAATTTGTATAAAATTATACCATCAATAAGCTATGCACACAGCGACAGCTAAGTCAATTCTTTACACTCAACACCTCCTCTACAGACCCCCAGGTGGAAACACATTTCTGTGTGCCTGACCAACATCTCCTCTTGGATGTCGGCCCACCAACTCAAGAATAACCTCTTCCGAAGAAGGCCTTGCTACTTCAAGACCTCTCCATCACGGTTGAAAGCTCCCCAACGTCAACCTCTCTGAGAGAGAAGAACCTTGGTGTGACCTTGGATAAAAGCCTGTAATTTCCTGCAAACATCAATGTTTGTTGCTCTCTGTCAGGTTCATGCCCTACAATATTCATAGAGTTCCACCTTACTTGGCACAGAAGGCTCAAGTACCACTCCAGACATTCAGAATTTCGTTTGTACATGAAACCCTTGCAAATGATCCACAATGCTGCACCCAGACTGTTGTCCTCCCACATCACCCCGCTTCTCCACACACACCCCACTGGCTTCCAGCTGAAGCTTGGATCCATTACTACACCATACTGCTTGCCTGAGGAGGGATCAAGAAGCCCTGACCTGAGCTCATTGCTCTGTCACCTCTGGTCTCCTTGCCATCCCATCCAATCTAAACACCCCTATGTTGGAAACAGAGCCCCCCCCCTGAAACCAGGACAGCACGAGTACCTGAACATTCTCTAGCCCCCCCTCCATCATTTCCATTTCTGAACTATTGTTTGCATAATTATTATAATTTATGTAATTCCTTTCTTACTTGAAGCACTACCCTTGCTGATAGCTACTTCTTTAAATACTGTAGAATGTACTATTACTGGGTTGTGTGGTTGTCCCATCACAAGATAAACAGACTAACGGGAAGCCGCTCCGGATAACAGTGCCGGCTCAATGATTAAAAGGTAAACTTATTCAAAATTGAAGCAAATTCAAAATTGTTTGGAATAAGAATGACCTCTGCGTTGTGGCGAGGAGTTCCCCAATCCCTGCGTGTGTTACTGTGATTTACACCTCCACACGGGTACTCCAGACCCCATCTGAGGGCCACACGGCCCCACCTGCACTGGCCAGACAACAAGGGCACGGCGCACTGGTGATAGACACCTAGCCGGGCAGCTCATTATCACTTCACAATAACTGCAAATGGCATCCAAGCTCCAGGTCACAGTGGCCGTAGCTAAAGAAATGGCATCTTCCCTGGGCTGAGGAGTTCCTAGCCCAGCCCTGGAGCCACACTCAGCCTCTGCAGTGCCAGCATGAAGACATGAGCTGAGGAGGGCTACTCCACCAGTCAGAAGTGGCAGGTATAATTGCACTGAAAATCACTCTAAATCTGCTCCTGAAGGATCTCGGGGCATAGGGGATGTCAGCGCCAGTCCCATGCGGTGAAATATGTTAAGAGTGGAGCGGAGCGTTCACACACTTATATACACACACACACACACGCACACACACACACACACACGCACACACACACGCTGGACAGATGAAGCTGTTGGGCTGATTCTGCAGGTTCTGTCTTTGGCATTGGGTCCACTCAACTGAGAAGACATTTCCTCATTAGCAAGCCTCAGCTCAGCTTTCGGCCGCTGTAGGGCTGCGAGTGTCTGCCTACTGTATAGAAGGGCGGTCGAGAGAAAGATACATTGCGAGTGTGTTTGAATGTGCGTGCATGCGCGAACATGACTGAGAACACGGGTGTATGACTATGAGTTAAAAAGGAGAACCACATCCGTACGGTACAGCTGGATAAAATAATGGAACAGTGAAGTGGGTTGTACAGTACTCACACACACACACACACACACACACACACGTGATCTAACTGTAGCCACTGAAACACAGACCAGCATTGATAAGTTGTCTGCGGGATAACATATACCTACAACACCTCTAACCAGCATGTGAAAGATCATGACTCCGGCTGGAAGAGGGTGCTACAGTGTGAGCACAGTGAGAAGGGTCAGGGTCCAGAGTCAGGGTCTGGGTTTAGAGCTGGATGGCCCTGGCTGGTCAGTGAGAAGGGTCAGGGTCCAGAGTCAGGGTCTGGGCTTACAGCTGGATGGCCCTGGCTGGTCAGTGAGAAGGGTCAGGGTCCAGAGTCACGGTCTGGGCTTAGAGCTGGATGGCCCTGGCTAACACGATGTTGCCTCGCGGCCACTCGCAGATCCTACTCAACCCCATCACCACAGTGTATGTTAGTGCAGTGTAGATGAGGGGATACGGGAGAGATAAATCACTAAGTGCCTCACCTTGGGTCGCCGATAACACCAGATGCTGCCGGCAATCTCTATTTGAAGCACTGCCTTTGCACCTTCAGGGCTCTGCTTTTTGGCCTTGCTATAAATCAGTATACAACCCTCTAACCCCCTTGGTTCTTTCTCTCTCTCTCTCTCTCTGTTTCACCCTGCTTTTATTCCCCCTCTTTCTATCTGAAATGTATTTTGTCTCTCTGAATTTCTGTAAATATTTTATTTTAATTACGCCATGTATAAAATATTTGAACTATGTTCAATTTGGAGCTATTTGTAGGATGACCACTGTCACAAAAGTACAGCTTCTTTTAGACAAGTACAACTCAATTCTGGCACTAAAAATTACATCATAAAAATGCCTACCATGACACATTCAGCTGTAGCAACATTCATTTGCAACTTCAAGATAATTGAGAAAAACATTTGTAAGACTTAAAAAAGGGGCTTGTGCAGTAACATAACACACCAATACAAGCCAAAACCCAAATGGCCTGGTTGAATGCTTTATGACCAATGAAATAATCAATAATTGTCATGGTCTTGTCTTAACAGAAAATGTTGTGTTTTAGCCCCGATTAGTAAAGATGCCCCAATGGTTGAAATATGATGGGTATATGTGTCTTTACAACTATGCTGGGCCCTTTCTGTCACCTGGAAAACCAAAAGGTTTTTAAATTGTTTAGTTATAACTAATCATTAAAACAACATTTTGATGTTGAAAGGGAATTGCATAATTGTATTGACTAGCTGCAAGCAGCATTAAGCAGGTTCCAGCATTCAGCTGGTAAAGTTGTTTCCTCTCATGCAATAATACATTAGGAACTAATAAAGAATGAAGAATGTACACTGAAAACCTGAATAAGTTCACAGAACTAAAATAAATTAAGTTGCCTTAATATTTTTTATTTAATAAAAATTTGCACAATATACAGATTTAGGGCTAGTTAAACATATATATTTTCATTGCATACTACATAAATTATTGAGAATGAATACACATTTTATTTAGCTGATACAACTCAAATGGGGACCAGATTTGAGTTGCATTTGCTTAAAGGAATTGTATAAAATACTAAGCCTCACCCACAATATAACCTACCAGTTTGCATTGCCCTTTCAGATGAGTCCTATTGGTACCACGCATCACAGTAAAAAAGCTATTCCCAAATATCAACCTGAAGCAGAGCATGCGGGAAACCACTGTTTAATTGTCCTATTCAATCTTTGCACACAAATACGCTTAACATTTGATGGTGTAACCTCAGGAGCAATACAGGCTGCTCTGGAAAAAGACAGTGTGGTTGGCCCAAGGAGCACAACACAACAATATTTGAACAAAAATGAGCTCCATGGTGGAGTTGCCAGGAAGAAGCCTTTATTGCGCTAATGCCACACATCTGCCTCACATCTTCTGGCACACTGTAATTTGGAGTGATGACACCAAAATAAATCTTTACGATCACAACCATAAACGCTATGTTTGGAGAGGGGTCAACAAGGCCTATAGGGAATAGAATACCAACCCCACTGTGAAGCATGGTGGTGGCTCACTGAATGTTTTGGGGGGTGTGAGCTCTAAAGGAACGTGGAATCTTGTGAACATTTATGGTAAGATGAATGCAGCATGGTATCAGAAAATACTGGCAGACAATGCGCATTCTTCAGTACAAAAGCTGCGCGTGGGACGCTCTTGGACTTTCCAGCATGAAAATGACCCTAAGCACAAGGCTATGTTGACCCTCCAGCGGTTACAGTAGAAAAGGTGAAGGTTATGGAGTGGCCATCAGTCTCCTGACCTTAATATCATCGAGCTACTCTGGGAAGATCTCAAACGTACGGTTCATGCAAGATGACCCAAGACTTTTCATGACCTGGAGGCATTTTGCCAAGACGAATGGGCAGCTATACCACCTGCAAGAATTTGGGGCCTCATAGACAACTATTACAAAAGACAGCACACTGTCATTGATGTTAAAGGGGGCAATACACATATTTTAGAACAAAGGGTATGTAGACAATTGAACAGGGGTCAGTTCAGATTTATCTTTATTTATTTTGATTGTGCCATTCTGTTATGATCTACTGTTGAATTTTGATCCCATAAGATATAAAAGACATGTGTTTTGCCTGCTCACTCGTGTTTTATTCACAAATAGTACATATATTACCAATTCTCCAAGGGTATGCGAACTTTTGAGCACAACTTTAGATGGATGTAAAGCGTACCCGTCAATAAGAAAACATGTCCAACAGCTAACTTTTAAGGTCCAAATCAGCCTGTCTTCCTCACTCACTCAAAAGCATTGTCTATATTTATGTGACTTTTCTCCAGAGCTTTATCCTAATTTCCATTTGCGCTGACAACTACACACTAACAGTACCAGAATAAACAAGACAAATTATTTAGGAAAATTATGAATCTATGCGGCGTGAATATGCTGGCATTAACTATTTGGAAAGTACTCAAATGAATTAGTTCCCCAATATTCTTCACTTTCTAATGAACATTTTCATACTTTTCTTATGGTGAAAACATACACACAGCCATTAAGGTAAAACTGTTGAAAGAAAAGAAAATATTTTCCCCCTTAACTCCCTTAGTCATCAATCCATGTGGTAATGGTCAGATTGCACACAAATGAAATAGGACAGAACATTGTGGGCATTAATAAATTAGGCAATAATGCCATTAAAAACAATGTGGCATGCCTCAAAAAACTAATCTACACCATTATGAAATTAATCAAAAAATTCAAAGCCAGACTTTAAGTGTCATTTCTAAATCAGCTATTTCATTCTGTTTTATGAACTATTTGGTATAAAGAGTTGACAAAACAAGTCAGTGTCTGTGCCAGGTGTACACAGCAAAGTTATCTTTGAAATTGTTCTTGTGAAAACAGCTATGTGAGGCATATATCGCATCCAGCTAGCTTTGCTTTTGATATTGCTGATAAAATTTGCTTGCAAGACATGTCTTTCTTATAAATGAACAAGGTAATTTCCAAATATGCTAGACAATGGACTCCCAAAAATGTTTGTTAAGTCTAACCACTAAGAAATGTCTGTAAGTCTACCAGTTGACCCCTACTTTAGAGTAACAGAATGGCAGTTATCAACAGACAAACATATTTTGGGAATTTGAGTTACAAAAGTTAATATTAGTTATTTGAAATATGAAATCCTAAAGCTAACTATATTATTTTGCACTTACATATTTGCCTTTAAATTAACATAATCTGTGATAAATTTGCCTACAAGAAAATTGGACATCTTGCCAGAATAAAGCATCTGCTCTCATGAAGACATCTGACTACAGAACCGGGTTCTAAGCAAAGCTCCACTAACAATGTCAGTCAACTCCAGTCACTGGCGTTTATGTGTTGATGATGCTGCTTTCTGCCAGGACATCAAAATATCTTGTTTGGAGGTAATGTCTAGGTTTTGGAGACTTGTTTATCTAACGTCTGCAAAGGAATACTCAAAGTACCAAAATTAGCCCTTTCAATTGGAAGATCAGGGAGTTTTACTTTGTGTCTCCTCATAGTTATACCCCCCCAAAAAAATACAAATGTTTTGCTCATTCGTGTGAAAGTCCAGCTCCATGCCTTATATACACCTTCATAATGTCCATGAAGCCTGAAGTGGAAAGTTAAGCTAATTAAAGTTAGCTAACGTCTGTTTACATCTATGTGGGTTGGTAATACACCACACTGACCTTGGAATTATTTCCAGTGTCTGGAAATCGCTTTCAACAAGCCAACATGATTTCAACATGATTTAACAAGGTTGTAAATAAATCACTAGTTTAAATCTGGCTTAGCTAGGTAGTTTGTTACGGTAGGTCAAATGTGCCCTGCGGCATTTAATCATGCGTCTATGAAACAATGTGTATATTATTTACATTAGTTGCAACGAAAAGTTTACTTTTTGTCAACTGGCAGTTCTGCTTGTACTACCTGCTACCAGCCAGCAAAGAGGCCCCTTCCCAAGGGGGTCCCAAGCCATTGCTTGGTATGTGTGTTGGGAAACAGCATTCCTGGTTGTAAATGATTTCAAGGCATATATCTACATATTCATCATAGCTATCAGTGCACATGTGACCAACAGGGCCTATAGGTGCTGTGTTCTGCAATGTAGGGCAGCGACAGTGGCATAGTGCCAGACCTGGGCTTGTCTTCCCAGGCTACGTCCATCCCCAGGGGTCGCAGGCAAAGAATGCAGCAACAGTATCTGCGGGCAGAGCTACACACCAAGAAGCCCTCCACCTCCCACACCCCGAGCTCCCACTGAGCCCGAAACGTGGGCTGACAGCTCAGAATGCCAGGAACGCTCTGGCCAGGAGAGGGAGAAAGAAGTGATTGAGTGAAGCCGAGTGCAGGGAGGAGGAGAGGGGCAGGAAGTGGCACAGACCCAGCCGTAGGCATAGAGGATGCGCTCTCCTGCAGAGCCTCACCCTTCCTTACCCCTCCCTATCCTGGCCTGTAGTCGGGCTGGGGAAACACACACGTATCTGTGCCATTGATATTAGAGGGTTAAATATCCAACCAGCCATAGAGTAGTGGTGTTGGGGAGGTGGTGCTAATGATGATGGTGGTTAGGGGGGGCGGGGCAAAGTATGGTCAACCCACTTCCTGAGAGAGATTGCTGGCATAACTCTGGACAAGCACCAAAACACACACACACACACACACACACACACAGACACACACACAGACACACAGACTCACACCACTTCCCTCACTAACTGTGCCCAGATTTCATAACCCAGCAAATACCTCAATGCCATTTGAACTCCAGAATTATGATTATCCACATAATTATTATAATTTGATGACATTATGGAAAACTGAGGCAATTATTAAATTATTCCCAACTGTCATGACAACGGTCCATGTCATTATTTCAAAATGAGCATTCAAAAGCAGAGTTGGTACCATTTGAATTCCCCCATCAAAATTCAGTATTTTTAGACCTCTGATTTTTTTTCCCCTTATGCCTTATTTTTTAAAAACTCCATTTAAGTTATATTCCACACTTATACTGAACCATGTTTTGCTTGATATATTTAATTGGTCAACCATTTGGTCTAATTGTTATATCTGTGGAATATGGGGAGGCTGTAAACTGGGATGAAATGATGAGGTAAACTGACTTCTAGCCAAACTCACTAACCTACATTTACCATACACACCCTACTCTCTTAACATTTATGCTAACCCCTCATAACAATCTCAAATGTGCTAAAGACAAAGATAAGTGTTACAGTCGTAGTTTGTAGGATGTTGTGACCTCTTCATTCAGAACTGAACAGTACATCTCGCTCATTGGACCAGACAAGAGCTGAGTGCCATTCCCTGGAGCAGACAGGACAGTAAGAGAACCTTTGTCTTTCCAGTAAACGGGGATCGAGTGATAGAGGCGAATCCAAATGTACAGTAAGGCAGACAGTCTGGAAACTCTTCCTCTCTACGCTGTCTGCCAGCCAAGGTTGTCTTGCTCCGGCACTCGCTCTCTCATTCTGTCTCACTCGCTCTGTATCATTCCCTCTCCACATCATTGTCTTTCTCCCTCCTTCTCCCATTTTTCGCTCCTCAGGGGACTAGATGGCGGCAGACCTTATGTGGCGGGAGGACAGAAGGCCAAAAGGGATCCAGGAGGAACTATAGGAAACCAGTATTTGTTTCACAGAGGGCCATCTTCATGTGTGACAAGGCTGCATCACCACAGAACAGGCCCTAGTGCTAGAGGAGGCTGCTGCTCCACCCACAGAAAGAGCTGCCAGTGATAAAAACAATCACATGACATCTGGGACCCTGACAGCTTGACACAACGAGTCAGTGCACAGTGTGTGTGCGTGTGTCTGTGAGCCTGGGAGAGAGAGAGAGAGAGAGAGAGAGAGAGAGAGAGAGAGAGAGCATGTGGGTAGGAGAAAGAGAGAAAGAACATGAGAGCAAAGAAAGCATGCAAAAACAAGCAGAGAAGGAGAGCAAGCGCCCAAAAGCATTCTGCTCAGAAATGAACAGCCTATTAGGAATTGAAAAGCTGTCTTTCTGAAAAGGGCCTCAGCCACTCAGAATGGATTCTAATAACACTGGGAACACTGGGGGGGAAAGTAGGAAGAATTCTTATAGGAGGGAGAAAAAAACATATGCCACAGTGTGGTTTCAAATGTGCTCATGACTGAGGGAAAGAAAAAAGTGGGTTTGAGAAACTGCCACGGAGAGAGAGGGAGAATAATAACTTCTATTAACCTGACGCCATTACAATGGCTTGATGGGCTGCCTTATTTCATGGAATATTAAGTTCAAATGCGACTCGGAGGAAGGACAATGGTGAAGAGGGGAGACAGTACTGTCCCACTGATGACTCTACACAGTATATCCTCCTCAGTCCCTATACCCTCCCTCCTTCCATCCTCCCTCTTCTTTGCTTTTGCTCCCTCCCTTCTGCCCCAGCAAACTGTAAAGGGGACGCAATCACAAGCAGGGGGGCAGTCTGTGTGTGTGTGCGTGTGTGTGTTATGCTTCACTCAGCTCTCTCTGTCTCTGAATGTGTAATAGTGACCGGTGAGCATGAGTCTGTCCACCCATACAGAGACAGGCCGGGTCCCTCACATCACAACTGAGCTGACCTGAACCATGAACGCACGTAAAACAACTCATAGAGTAAAATGCATCTGATGCAACTAGTCATTTTATTTTTAAAACATGAAACAAATGTAATATCTCGAACAACAAAAAGTGTAAATGGCCTTACAGTTATTGCATAATTGTGTATTCAAATTCTACTTTATTCCAACATTTTAAAATGAGTTGCGCTCATAGCAGTATTCTAATCGAATTCCAGGTTTTTATATTTACAGACCTTCTAATATGTCCAGTATATACACACACACACATGCACCTTCACTACATACATATCTGACTTTCATATAGACTTTCAACAGGCCATTGATTTTTTCTTGGTAAGGTCAACCTTTATGGAAGACTGGTTACAAAATGTACTGAAAACAGTTGTTCCTCTTTACCGCAGTTCACTCAAATAGGAAAGTGTGTGGTCGACAGAGATTTCATGGCTGTTGACTCCTTGGCTTGTTTCCTTACACACGGCCACTGAACTTGTTCATACACTACTTGAGGTAAGTCCTTCTACCTTTCTCTGAAGAGAACCATGAAAACATCTCAGTGGGGGGAGAAACATGTCATGCTGTGTCAACACGTTGGTGCTTTAAACAATACAAAGCATTCCTCTCAACTAAAACAAATCAAGTCATCAAAACAGAAACTGCACCCATACAGAAAAGGGATCATTGTTAAGAACTACAATTAATGCTTTGATTTTCTCTATGATGCCGGACGAGGAATTACATCAATTATAAAAGCCATTCAACTTTATATTGATTTTATATATGAGTTAATTCCAGAAGAGTAACTTTAAATATGTCAAGACAAAAACGAACACCTCACCATGTCAGAAGACTAACAGAATGCTCTAGAAAAAAGTATTTTTACGATAAAAAAATCATAATTGGAAATTACAGTATATAGAAGTCTTTGAGTGTGTGTGTGTGTGTGTGTGTGGGTGCGTGTGTGTGTGTGTGTGTGCGTGTGCGTGGAGGGAATGGAAGTAAACGGAGAATGCTGCCTCCACTTGGCCATGCATAAAACAAGTACCTCTGCTGGGCAGAAACACACACCATGAAGTCTGACACAAAAGACAAGTTCAGACCATTACAAGTCACAGAAATTAGAATTGGCTGGCTAAAGAGAGCTATCCAAATAAAATAAAATAAAACATCTACATCTGATACACAGCACAAACAGTGTTGAGTGGCACATTGTTTTCATGGTTGTAAGACTCCAGCTGCTCTTTAGTCTTTATGGTGAGGTGTAAGAGTCACTGTTAGGGCCACACTGCAATGCTACAATGCAGGGCCTGTTTATAATTCAGACTTCTGTGTATGAGGACTATTGACTTCTCCTCAGAACTTGATGAAACAGCCTCCTGTAAGTGCAGATCCGTTGGCTCTACAGTGAGCTGTCTAATCCTTCTATTCCTCAGTGTTTCCTCAGTATTTCTATCTTCCAGCTCGTTCATTCAGCCCTGTTCAGCAGACAAGGTTTGTCACTCAAACGGTTCCATCCCTGCTAATGTCTACATCAGATTCAGATTCAGTAATACCTTTTTTATTTCAAAAGTGACATTTAAATGGGGAAGATGCCTGAATATCAGGCTGCTTTGTATCTAGCCATCCATCTGCTGTCAGAATATGGAGCATGTCGAGGAAGCCATCTAGTTCATTTTGGGTGTGACTGTTCTCCTTAACACTTTGTATCAAAGACGTCCATGCTTCTTCCTTACCGCTCCTTGTCATTTATCCTTAGCAGCTTGGGGAATTTCACAAATAATGTGTGCCACGAAAAAGAATATCGAAGAAAAATTATAATAATCAGAAACATTAGTTCTGGGGGAAAAAGTCTACTGACGACAGTAGAGAGGTTTAAAACCCGAGATGTCATTAAATGAGGTACAGAGCAGGGCTTTCCACTAGCAGCATTTCCAATGAATTTTCCTAGCGGTGTATAACCGCCTCTTTCTCATAGTGTAATCTGCACCGACCTAAACCTCCCTGCAATGGCTAATGTTGCCATTTGGAGGACAATGGCCCCTGAATGGCAGCAGGACACCACAGCCCAGGTGGGGACTGAGGACTGCCTCCAACGTCAAGGCAGCGTGAGTTAAAAGATGGCACGGGAAAAAGAAAGCCGCAAGCACTCAACAGCTTATTTAAAACAATTCATTCAGTATCCTGGAAAAGCTGGACTCTTGACGCCTCATTGAACAAATGTATCTCAGCTACTTCATCCACAGCTTCCAACCACTCCATCATTGGAAAAGGAATGTCGTCGCACTGCAGCACAGAGAGGAAATGAAGTTAGAAGGCAAACTTCTCCCCATAAGTCTTGATCAGATGAGAGTGCGTGTTCAAGCATCGTTATCCAGGCCAGGCATATTTGGGGGGGACGACGACACTGTACACTCATATGGGCTGCATAATGAGCAGGGGGGAGCAGGGAGAAAGGGCCCCAGTACCCTGGGGGAGCAGGGAGGAAGGGCCCCAGTACCCTGGGGGAGCAGGGAGGAAGGGCCCCAGTACCCTGGGGGAGCAGTGAGGAAGGGCCCCAGCAGTCATCCTGCCACAGCAGCCCAGCTAGGTGATAAACATCTAACTTCTAGCAATGTGTCTGCCATCAGCACTATGTAGAGCAGGAAAACAAGGTACCTCCAATATTATACAAGGATATTGAATAACAATGTACGCATTGAACAGCCAATTAGGGAAATCATACACCAGCTAAACTCTGGCAGTGGTCTAAAAGAACTGTCATAGGAATTCAATCTGCACCATTAAAGAGAGATCCATAGGGTTTCTCGTTAACATTCAAGTTTCACCAATGCATGTGGACCTTAGCACAACACCGATACAGTAACTATGAAATAGCAGCGTAGTGTCTTGACAGAGGACAGGGGTGAGTCTATTGCAGAGCCAGTCAGCATACAGCCTCGGTCCTAATGGCCGTTCTCCTTCCAGCCAGCAGCACTGAGAGGGCTGAACACACTGCCCTCAACAGCCTTCCCTCACCTCCTTCACTTAGCCCTACAAATGACCTTGTCCCTCAAACAAGGACACGCTGAAATGAAGTTTCATTTTCACAACAATACAGTGTGGATTGGCTGTCAGCACTAAGGCCGTGACAGGCTGACGTGTAAATGTGTTTTCTGAATTGATTAGAAAAACCACAAACAGCTGCCCCCTTGTTATGTTTGTTCTCTCTACATGTATCTACAGCGTTGCATTATCCACATTTCTCATTTAGTGGATTTTGTACAGAATATTTGATAAAATAATAAACAAATAATAAATGGTTTAAATTTCTAATCTGCTTCACTCCAGCCCCAATCCACATTCCAGCCATGAGTTTCACACATGGATCTGTTCTTGTTCTTAACAGACTGAGTCAGGAACGAGGTATGATGGAAGGGAAGGGATGAGGAAAATGAGGAAGAGGAGCAGGAGGAGGGGGGAGAGGAGGAGAGAGAATGGCACCACATGGAGGGTGTTTACAGAGTTTTCAGTGCTCACCACAAGTGATTACGGTTTAATGTTTAAAGGCCAATTAAGCCTTTTATGGACCTCTGTGTTACTCTGTAGGAGAGTTGGAACACTTAGTCCTTTATGTTACTCTGTAGGAGAGTTGGAATACTAGCCCTTTATGTTACTCTGTAGGATAGTTGGAACACTTAGCCCTTTATGTTACTCTGTAGGAGAGTTGGAACACTTAGTCCTTTATGTTACTCTGTAGGAGAGTTGGAATACTAGCCCTTTATGTTACTCTGTAGGATAGTTGGAACACTTAGCCCTTTATGTTACTCTGTAGGAGGGTTGGAATACTAGCCCTTTGTGTTACTCTGTAGGAGGGTTGGAATACTAACCCTTTATGTTACTCTGTAGGAGGGTTGGAATACTAGCCCTTTATGTTACTCTGTAGGAGGGTTGGAATACTAGCCCTTTATGTTACTCTGTAGGAGGGTTGGAATACTAGCCCTTTATGTTACTCTGTAGGAGGGTTGGAATACTAGCCCTTTATGTTACTCTGTAGGAGGGTTGGAATAATAGCCCTTTGTGTTACTCTATAGGAGGGTTGGAATAACTGGCCCTTTGTGTAACTCTGTAGGAGGGTTGGAATACTAGCCCTCTGTGTTACTTTGTAGGAGGGATGGAGCAGTAGCTGTCTGGTGCCTGATTGTTGTGGGGTTGTAACTCTCACTGTCAAATAGAGTAGAGCCTTACTCCTAACCTGCTGTAGGTATAGAAGTGCAGCGCAGAGCTCAATTACACTGAACTAAAACCACTGTGAGTTTTACTAATGCAGCAGACAATTGATCGTAATTTGGGAGTTCTTGTAAGTGAATAAATAGCACATAGGCCAGTAAACATGGACATATAAGAGTACAATAACATAAGCACTCAAAAAATAGAAAAACTCTTAACACCATGATGGTGCATTAAAACAAGGAAAAGTACTTCTCCCAACCTGAGATCTGGTGTTTGAAGGATGTTTTAATGTGAAGGCCCCAATGTAGGTGTCCTAAACAAACATAGGTTTAGAACAGAAAACAGGTCTGCTGAAGCAACCAAAGTAGTTCTTCTTTCTGAATATAGTTTTGTAGAGTAATGTGAATGGACTTCGGGGGTTTCTGTGGATATAAAAGGCTGCATAAAACCTCAAAAAAGTGTCCTTGATACATTCAAATTGTTAAATGCAAAGTGTTTAAAGGCACATATTTATTGTTGATAAAGTCCAATATAGAATATTTTTGTGTGTGAAATTCTAGCATGCGTTTTTACAATGAATTATCATGGCTGATTTGAAACAGCAGACAAGGAACTAGGGAATGGAGCACAAATGGAAAAAAACATTTTAACCCCGACAACTAGTAAGATGATACATTTCATCAGACGTTCATAGGAAATTCACTCAGCCGCACAAAATAACAAACATATAGAACATAATTAATAAAATGTATGGAATATATTTTAATGACTTACTATCTTAACTTTACCCCAAAATGCCATATGTGGCTTTTATAGTATGTGCACATATGTAAAGAGTATAGACAAAGAGAGAGAAAATGACCCATTTTCACATGTAGATCCATTATCATGTAATGCTTGCTGTGGAGCCTCTGGTTACTGGTGAATTGAGCCCGGTGCTCAAATAAAAATGACAAAGTGGGAAAATCGGCCAAGGCAGACAGACAGGCAGACAGACCGGCAGAAGAGAGAATATCTTTTGAGAACACAGGCCTCAGGTCTGCTCCTCTCTAGTGGTGGGTGTAATCCCCTCCATGGAGGCCTGGCGCACACAGGCCATTAACACAGAGCATCACAGGAGAACCAGGAAACCCCTCCCTGTCACAGCCAGACCCAGCATGCTCACTCAGTCTGGGGCTGGAACAGACAGACATGCAGCCATTAACCACCATGTACTCCAGACTGAGGAGAAAACTCCTGAATTTACAGACAATTTTATTTATTTGTATCTTCAATCAGCTTTTCATTTTATTAATGTATTTTGGAGTGATTCCAAAAATGAAATACCGTTGCATAGTGTAAGGATGTATGTTTCCTTAATCCAGGGTTTGCATGAGATTTTGTATTTAACAAGTGTTAAAGCCATTCTTTTACAGTCACCTGAAAAGTCTTTCCCCCTGTATGATAATCAATCAGGGAGCCTGAGGAAATAAACAACACAAAATATGCATATGTTATTAACACACGACCCAATACGGAGTAATATAGGCCCACTTTGTCACACTCAACTGCTGTACTCAGCCACATTTGTGAGTTTTCTAAGCATCAGCCTGTTCATTTCAGGTTCATCTCAACTCAGTTAACAGGTCCGGGCATTGATTCCAAAGCCTAAAATGTATTGCTTATCAGCCAATGAGATCCAGACTTTTTTTGACACAATTCACAGAAGGCCTGTAATTCCCGCCACAGTTTTCTGATACTGGCCTCCCAGCAACACGTAGCACTACGGTATAGGTGACGGTGGCTGGGAGGCCCTGTGGGCCCTGTGGGCGGTGCAAGACGACCTTCATCCCCTCCGAGGAGGATGAGAACAGACGGACCTTTTCAATGTGGTTCTTACAGTGGGACGCAATCTTGGATTTTTAACACGCATAACTGAAACCTCATTATCCAAAATGTTTACCGAAATTTGCCGGAAAGCATCAGGGAGTACCTATACTTTTCCACACAGGGGAGGTGGTTGTTGTTTAATTTAGTTGATTAAATGTAAAGATTTTCTTCAACAATACATGTTTTTTTCTTGGCATCTTACAATTTGTATCCAATGAGTTTAACACATAATCGTACATATTTGTCTAATAACTAACTAATATTCTTGAATTCTGTAATAACCTGCTTTTGTTGTCAGATTTATATTTAAAACTATTCTGGATAAAAGCCAAACAAAGTAAATGTTCCCAGTGGTACTGGTGGCAAGTAATTTCTGTTCAAATACCATTGTAGGTGTGGAGAAATTGGTTAAAATCTATTTTGGGGAGATCCAGTGCTTTGGAATATTTTTGCTGACATTTATAAACGACAGCATTTATATGAGCTGAGCCCAACCTGGGGCTCATGGGAGGGACTACATTTTCCTATTATTTCCACAGTGATGGAGTAGAGGTCATGGCGCTGGCTCTGGGTGCAGATGACAGGTAAACTCAGTGTGTGTTGCTTGGCTGGGGTGGTCCCTGCTTCTGTGTCTGCGCTTGCAGAGCGAGAGCTAAGGCAGTGTTCCCATCTCCCCTCTCTGCTCCTCGGCACTATGTAGTTTGTTATCAGCCAAGATGGTGGTGGGAGATTGCGCCAGGGCGCGTGTGTGTGCATGTGTGTGTCTTTGTGTTTAACTGCAGTCTGGATCTGTGTTTTCAGCAGACCCGAGGCATTTCAGAAACAGATCACAACACCCAAACACTGCAGTTTCCCTTCTCATCCCTCCTGTCTGCGCCTCTGCCCCAACAGACCTCTACAGTGAAAAGCCAACTGTCCAAAACAATACAGATATCAACATCTCTACAGACTTCAAAGCCTGGTTCAAGATCTGACATACTGTAGTTAGAAGTCACATCCATTGGTAAGAAGAAACGGTGGTCAATAGTTAGCTGGCCCTTACATAGCGGTTAACATTCAGGGAATGGTGCAGCAATGTTAATTCATCGGGTAATTGGATGTAATATGACTGATATTATGGGTCCTAAAAACGTATCACTGGTGAACAGTAGTTGATTTGAAAAGATCAGGAATGAGGAATTTGTAGAAGGAGAGGGTTTCTTACAAATGATTTATCCTCACACTTAATTAATTCCAATGCAAAAGGGAAGGACAGTACTCATCACCAGTCATCAAGACAGATGAGATGTATCAAGCCCCTCCCTCTAATCTTCATCCCAGGTGCCCAGTACATGTGTGGAGCCACCATTCCAGCTGTATTAGTACTCTTAATGTTTCCCTTCTTCCTGAGTGACTTCATCCATAGGATGAATTCCCACATTGTGGCCAGTGGACGGGGGGGTGGAGGGGGATGGACTAGTGAAGGACATTTGCGTTTTTCCACTCTTCAACAAAGGCCACAGAAACATTAGAAGAAACATTCAAAGACTACGAGGAGACCATCTCCAGTGGAGAAGACAACAGCCCTGGCCTGCCAGGATGCAACCTCCCCTCTCAAATGAGACCCGCCATTGAGCTGAGCCCCCTGACAAGGGAAGGGCACAGATGGAAATATCATGAAAGCGAACAACCCTCCCCCATCAAAAAAAAGACTTAACTACGTTTTCTCTCTGCTATTTCCATTGTGTTTTGGTCTTTGGGGCGCGAAGGGAAGCAGGGGTCCCAGGATTTTCATATTTGATGAAAGCAAATGGAAATGAGTGTGTCTGCGTGTGTGTTTGCGGTGTGCCTGGTGGAGGTGCCTGGTGGAGGTGCCTGGTGGAGGTGCCTGGTGGAGGTGCCTGGTGGAGGTGCCTGGTGGAGGTGCCTGGTGGAGGTGCCTGGTGGTCGCCACACCGAGACGCTCAAGTCCCTTCAAGTCAAGGTCTTGCTGGGCTGCTCTGGGGAAACCCTCTATCCACAGCCCTCTATCCTTTGAATGCGTCTTTCTTCATTCCTATCCTCATCTCACTGTGACACCATGGGATGTCCTTAGTGTCACGGAGAGGGAGAATAATAAGAAAAACTAAATAGGAATGTAGAGGGCGCACAGGGATGGCAACGAGTGGGAGAAAGAAACGCCACTCCACAGTGACCTTTAAGCAACGTGGTCATTAACACGTCCATTAGAAGCTGTGCTGTCTGTGCTGCTCTGTTAGACCCGCCTTTTTCTCCCTGGCGGACGGTGTTTTCTATCAGACAGCGGGGTCGGAACAGATCTCTCTGTTTCCTGTACAACGGCAATCAGTCTTCATCAGCACCTACCGTTTGGTTCCACGTCAGGATGAACCACAAGCATGCATTTATAGATCTGACATGTCAAAACATAACTGCCGACAAGATCACAAAGGAGAAGACATCTGTAACCCTAAAACATTCACCTCCATTACTGGGCTGTGTAATGGATTATAAATGAACAACCCAATGGCCTCTGCTGTGAATGGAAAACTGCTATTGTTCCTCAAATCATTTTATTCTAAACTAATCTGACCAGGTACTAGATGTCCAATGTTTAATGCCAATCAACTAGAGACATAGCACACATTTGATTGTATTAAAACGCCTATGTAAGATTATGATGTAATAAAATGTCTACGTAAGTTTATATATAACCTGTATAAGATTATACAGCATTGGCTCCAGGAGTCACCTGTTTAAAGACAGCCTAGGAGGAAGAACAGTTCAAATGTGCCCTTGAGGTCACATGAGACAGGTCACTAATTAGTGGAAAAGAAGATCAGATCAGGCGTCCTGGGTGAACATTACTTCTGTCCATCAAACATATCTATTGGAAATGTCAATTGACCCTCCAGATCTCCACCCTACTACTGACGTAACTTGTCAACATTGGCTCAATATTCAGGTTAGAACAGGAACACTCTTTCCATCGTTGATTACTGTCTCAGTAAGAACTATAACTATTTCAATATAAAATCCATAGCTTTTTTCTCTGCAGATTGGTCATTTGATATTCACCTATTATCTGTACTGTTCTTCAAATGATACAGCAGTTTCATCATTTATATGGCAAAATCAAGAAGACAAGGCATCATTAACACCTATACCATGTATAACAGGAAAATTATTGAGTTCTGAAAATAGCTCCTTTTTCCCAACCTATAATTATCTCTTTGAAACATATTAACTTCCAGGTATGGTTTTAAGGTCTTCTCTACAGTGCTAACAAGGCTTGCTGAAACTCAAAGGGAGAAGGCAGAACCCTTAATTATAATAGTGCATATTTTACTATATATCAACCCCTTGATTCATATAATAGTATATAGACATTATATCATCCATTTTCTTCAGACTTATTACCAAAGTTGACTTTCTCTCACTTTTGTTCACAGGCATATGTTACATATTCATAATTCTTCAAATTACACATAACCACAAGACAACAATTGAATTCAATAGCAAAATCCAATACTACAAAATAGCCAAGTGGCTACTGCAGATACACAGAATAAAGGATCAACAATAGCTAGGTGTCATGTCTTGCCTGATTATTACAATGAAAATAGTGTGGCCTGAACTTTAGGCTCCATGGTAAGCTACCTATGAAACAAATTAAAATCCCTTCTTCCTCCCTCTGAGGGAGTATTGGTATGACCTGAAGCACAGGGATTTAAACTAAGAAACATCTTAAAAGACCACTGGAGCTCTAACAATGTCTCTCAGTCCAATAGTTCCCAAAGGCTGATCATTTCAGGAGAATGTATTGACAACAATGTACTGTAAGCACACATACACACACACACACACACACACACACACACACACACACACACACTCAAATCCAGGGAATACATACTGATCTAGAATAAAGAATGGCTAAAACAAAGAACTAATGTTAAAACAATGTAGTGGTGTGGCATGAATGAATGCATTCATCCGTCCATGCTGAATGAATTTGTGTATGTGCTGTGGACATAATGAGTTCATCCAGCCAGGGGAGGGAATGGTGGAAGAGAACTGGGGCTTGGTGGGGTGAGGGATGGCGTTTGGTAGGGTGAGGGATGAGTTTGGTGGGGTGAGAGGTGCGGTTTGGTAGGGTGAGGGATGAGTTTGGCGGGATGACGGATGGGGTTTGGTGTGGTGAGGGATGGGGCTTGGTGGGGTGAGGGATGAGTTCGGTTGGGTGACGGATGGGGTTTGGTGGGGTGAGGAATCAGACTTGGTGAGGTGAGGGATCTGGGTTGTTGTGGGGAGGGATGTGGATTGGCAGGGTGAAAGATGGGCTTGGTGGGGTGAGGGATGGGGCTTTGCGGGGTGAGGGATGGGGCTTTGCGGGGTGAGGGATGGGGCTTTGCGGGGTGAGGGATGGG